>JACXGM010025231.1:0-15400 GCA_016801145.1 Umbra pygmaea | reverse complement strand
GAAAGTACATTTAATCTTGGGGCACACAGGCCGAAGACAAGGGGTTTGCGTTAGAACACTCTGGCAAATGTTCATTAGCCTAACCAATTAAGGACTTTTAATCACACTGTAAAGGAATAGGTGCTATAGCCAAGTGAGGAAGTGTGTGTGTGTGTGTGTGTGTGTGTGTGTGTGTGTGTGTGTGTGTGTGTGTGTGTGTGTGTGTGTGTGTGTGTGTGTGTGTGTGTGTGTGTGTGTGTGTGCGTGCGTGCGTGCGTGCGTGCGTGCGTGCGTGTTTGTGTGAGTGAGAGAGAGAGACAGGATGCGTGTGTATGCTGTGGAAAGGTTAATGGTCTCTGAAGGGAGACGACAATGCATGAGGAGTCTTGTTACCCTTCTTCACTCCGACAAAGCCCCAGGTCTTGAAGGAGCTCAGCCAGTTCATTACTACCGGCTTTCACTGGTTTTTGGCTAACACTGACTTTAATGCAATTTAATGATTTCACTTTCTTCTCATATTGGTCTGCCGCTGTCCAGCTTTAATCCCTTGAAAGTGAGAAGGCTGTTCTTCACCTATCACCGTTTTTGTTAGCTGAATAGCTGGCACACAGTCAAGGTTGCCTGGCTCTTGTATAGTGATTCCAGTTATTGGGCCTAATGATACAATTTTATTGTGATTGTCATGTTCTAAAATGTCCATGAGTAGTGACACCAGGGCTGCTGACAGGAATCTGTGGGCCTGGGACAAACTCCACATTTTGGGCCCCCCACTAAAAAAATGACTGTGCAAAAACAAAATTTGGGCCCCCGTCAGGACTGGGCCCGGGACAACATACCCGGTTGTCCCCCCCTTTCAGCTGCCCTGAGTGACACTATATGATGAGTGTGATTTTGCACCAGTGAGCCATACTGACTGGACAAACAACGCTCACTTTCACAAGGACTGATTGATCGGTGGTTGAAAAGCTACACCTGGCTAAGCTGAAGGCAAGCAGATGTGGAACATCAGACCCGCTATTTTCACATAGCCTTGCCAAGTCTTCAGAAGACAATAAGTGAAAAGACGAACTCTCTTAAAGCCTGACAAGAGGTAACGGGTCAAATTGGAATGAGGCATCTTTAAAAGGGGATCCGTAAGATGAAACAATGTCCCCTCATGTTGATGGATGAAGCCAGGAGATGGCTCGAACCTCTGGCCATACATTTATCTCCTGAGAGCATCGGAGATGAAATGGCAATGAGAACTGTGACACTCATTTCACAAAATAAGTAACTGAATGAGAACTGTGACACTCATTTCACAAAAGTAATGCCCAATTCTGTCATCTAAGCTGGATTGCTATTATCACGTCACCGATTCCTGGAGTGGGTTGTTTCATTCAAATATACTTGTCAAATCTTTAACAAGGACCGCTTGTCAGTAACTACCTTCATAGAGTTTCAAATCTGGGGTAACTGCTTGAAGGAGATATTTAGACAGCTGGCAGGGCAGTAGATTTTCAGGCATGTCTTCGGAATGGAGTTGGGTGCACTGTATGTTACAAGTTGATGACACTTGTTTCCTTGATTACAGGAGTAATTATCTACTAATCAAGTCAGAATTTTTATTAATGCTCTCGCTTTCTCTCAGTCCAATTAGGGGAATATTTTGATGGGTCCTGACAGTGTAAGAAAATATTATATAAATAATTCATACCATGAAGTACACAGATAAGACTAGAGAGAAAGATGATGGAAATGGAGATGGAAAATGACCATTGGGCTAGTAGGTGTAAAGGTGTGTGCTTGGGTCAGAGAAAGAGGCAGAGCAAGTGAAAAAGACAGTGAATAAAACAGCAAAATTAAAAAGAAAAAAAAATTCATAAAAATAAGACTGAGTGGAGATGGGCACCAGATGCCGGATTGATTTACCATGGGTCCTGGCAGTATTGAGAGCTCGCTTTGCAAACATCACACAGAAAGACACCTGTTCGAAAGCTACAGGATTGTTGAGCAAACATGGAGTAGAGTTTCCACAGTGCCAGAAAATAGGTTGTTTATTTCTCCATTTCCTCAAAGGGCCTTGAGGGGACCTTCCTTTTACTGGCACAGACTCTTGAGTCCACACAGACACTGTTTATCTGTGTCCCCATCATCCTTACTCTCCTTAAACCCTCTCCTACCTAACCTGAACCTGCCCCTCTTCCACAATCTTCTGCTGTCTCACTCCTTCCCTTACTCACAATATAATTTCTGTTCTCACAGAGGGCTGCTTTCCAAATGGCAGACTATTCCATGCATAGTGCGCTACACTTGGCCAAAGCCTTATCAGGCTCTGGTCAACACTAGTGCACTTTGTTGGGAAGAGGTTGCAACTTGGGAAGCGGACAAGTTGTGACCTCCTGTGTGTCATGAATATTGTCTCCAAATCCTCAGATTTAGTTTCCCATCTATGAATAGAATTCCGGCAAGACACAATATCTTGCGAGATGATAGCATGAGATGGATGTCACAGATATATTGCTACTAGCTACAACACTGTGGAGATGCTGTTGGTTTTTTTCTGAGGGAGAGCGTTGTTTCTGTTTAGCCATGATAAGATTCAAGCAAGAGAAAACAGGTTTATTATACGGTAGTTGTTATACTGTGTCACTTTTTGCTAGTCAGACAAAAAGTGACTATGATATGTTCCTTCAAGTTTCAGATTTTCGGGGGGGGGGTATTTTCGGTCAGGACAGTAGGAAGCCAGAGCTAGGGAGACAGGAAGGGGGAGACAGAGAGGGGGAGACAGAGAGGAAGGGCTCAGACACTCAGACACCAATCATCTGGAGGCCTGTGTGGGCAGGAGCTTAGACCGCTACACCAAACTTAGACAGAAGTTCCAGAAAACATTTAGAGCAACTAACATGACATGGCTTGTATCTGTTTCAATTTAAATATACACTGTATATATATAATTTAGGATTATACTGTATCTGCCAGCATCAGGGTAAGGTGGATACAATTCCATTTGCATGCTGAGGAGAAAGTAGATTCTGTTTAATGGGAAGAGCTAATAAAAAATGATTAATTATAATTGTCAGGTGGAGTCATTCCAATTCAGTTTAATATCCAATTAATGGAGAACAATTCTAAAAAGGTGTGGAGATTGAAGTTTTTATATAGTGCATTGGAGCAGGATGCACTTACCACTGTGGATGGAGCGTTTGAAATGCAATGAAATTACATTATTTAATTTTAATTTTTAATTTAACCTTTATTTAACCAGGTAAGTTGACTAAGAACAGTTTCTTATTGATGACAACCTACTGACAATAGTGATCACGTTAGGGGCATTACCGCTAACTAGACCGCTCAGCTATCCTTCACTGAGACACTTTCTGAATACAGGCCCAGCAGCACAAAAATAATTTTGTCCTCAGTCAGCAATAAAACCAGCCATTCTCTACTTCACAACATTGTTTTTCAACTAAATATCTAGCGTTTAATGATATCATTGAGAAGTTGAATGAGAGAAAGGTGTCCCTCTTGCAGTTTACAATTTAACTTCTTCATTTGCGCAGGCCTTCTCCTGTATTAAGCTGTCATTTAGTCAAGCAAATAGAATAAGGGCAGCGGATTAGGGTGACACCGTCATCTAGATAAGAAGACTGCTGGCAAATACGTCTATCGGTCCACGGACATGGCAAATGCAGCGCTCATCTTCGTAAGAGAGTGAGATAGAGAAAAACGAGAGAACCAGTGTGAGCCAGAGAGCTAGAGAGAGTAAGAGAGAGACTGGGTAGGCGAGCATATTAAACAGAGAAAACCGTTGAGTGACAGACAGATTGTCAAAAAGCGATCCCATTGCTCTATTGCTGCCACGGCAACTCAAGGGGGCTAGATGATAACATGAGTTTGGGTGTGTACAGGTGGGTGGGTGGGTGCAATTAGGCTAGGGAACAATACTACCTAAAGCCCTTCCCATATTTATTTGTTTTTCTGAGATACACAAATGGCAAGCATGCATCTGAAATCAATTAACTGAATTAGCTTCCTGTCCTCACTGGTTTTCTGAGGTATTTCTTTTAAACATCTCCTAAAGTGCACCCCCCATGAAGTTTTGGATGTGCAGTTGTTATCCCCCTATCATCAGTGTTTGGGTGTTTGGGTGACTCACAGTCAGAATACGTGGTGCAATCACTGTTGAATTGCTGGCTGCAATTTCTTGATTGGATGCCAGTCTGCTCCTTTCACCATCTCCTATTACAATATTCAGTCCTCTTAGCAATTGTTTGTCAAAATCAATTCCACCTCAATCACAACACTTCACTGGAAGTACAATAGTGCCTGTGTCGCCTAAAACAGATGGAAGAGTACAGACAGAGAAGTCTGGAATGAAAAAAATAACTACATCAAACCTCAAAACAATACTAAATAACATGCCCCTTGAGATCGAGCCATAGTTATCAACATAACCTGACATAAGAAAATACATACTTGAAGTTCAAGGTAAACATCCACACACACGCACAGGCACACACACTACTATAGCTCTGAACTACCAGCATGTGTGTTTCTCTGACATGAAGAGGCTGGCAAAAGGATCTTTGAAGACTGACACTGCTTAAGCCTGGGATTAACCATCAGTCTGTCCGCACTTGGCTGGTGAATGCCCTTTCCAGCATACAGAGTGACTGCTGTCTCCAATGACCGTGCAGGTGTTGGGGTGCTCGTGGATAATGTATGAAAAGCAGTGGAGAACCTTGAGTGATGTAGACCGAGAAGCATGGTTTCCCCACTGAATTTGTTTTCTTGGAAAGTGAAGAAATCAAAATTTACAGTACAACACATCATACAGTAAAATACAACAAATTCTCAGTGATTAGCCTTATTTAAAATGAAGTTTTATGTATATAAATTATGCAGTTTTAAAGAAGCTTAGCCCACTCTGTAACAACAAATACACATACTCAGCTTGGGTAAGAATAAACAACATTTAAAAATAAACAGATATGTGAAAACGGAGATATAAATAAAAACGAAAGATTGCCCAGAAAAAGTATGTTCATGTGTTTTCCAACATTTTGTTATTGTTAAATGTATTTTATTTCACTTGATGTCCACTACCTCGCTGGCTTAACTAAGGGAAAGATCATTTCAACACTATCTCTCTGGAGAGTCAGTCAGTCCAGGTTGGAAATGACACTCTTCACATCCATCTGTTCACAGTCCATTCATCCAGTAAAAATGCCGTTCTGCCAAACAATCTCATCCCGCACTCCCATTCTCCTACTTCCAAACAGCACTCATAGTAATCATAAAAAAGCCTTTCAAAATGGGAAATCCAAAACCACTGAAGTAATAAAAGCATGCTGTTCCAAAATGTCAGCTCGACACCTCAGAGCAGTCGTCAGTCGAGGAGAAGCAACAAAGTGAGAGAAGGACACTTGAACATCTCATCTCTTGCCATTTGACCAAACAGATTTAATTAATGGAAAACAAATTGTAAATTGGGCACTTCTGCACACACGCACATACACTCAAGCCAGTAGCTGCCACCTTTAGTGTCTGCTGGACATTAAACAATTACTGGCAAGCGAAGTGTCTCACCCAGTAGATACAAGACCAGCCCCAGCTGCATCCTCCATAATCAATGAGAGAGGGATGGAAGAAAACTCAGAGATCCATTACTTATAGTGAAACATAATTTTTAATCTCAAATGAAGTCCATTCCTAAGTTTAGCTTTTTCCCATGCTTCCCATGGAAGCAGTCGGACGGAAAATCTTACGTAGCCAATAAATTGTTCACATTTTACTTTAAAATACTACTTTGCCAAAAGCCAGTCCCCATTAGTCAGGGAACACATACACTTGTCAAGCTGTTCATTCAGACTGAGGGGGGCTTCTTTCACTGCCAGTGTGACAGACTGGAAATCAAACAGAAAACGTTTGCATGAAAATATAGGCCCTAATGTGAAAATTCAGATGTTCATTTTTAGTGTGACAAAAATGTGCATGCTCATAATGATTTACTTCTCAATATTTAAAAGTTCAATAGATGCAGGGAGAAAATCTGAAATTGTAGTCCATCCTTTTGATTATTTGGAATGATTCTGACTGATGACATCAATTCATCAAAAGAATTATGTAATTCAATATTATTATTATTACTATTAGTATTCAGACGATCCTAAATAAACGTGCATACTGAAAATTATATATATAAATAACTTTATTACTGAGATATTCATGATACTAGTGACAATTTGTTTTTGTTATTAAGTTCTCTCTCTCTAATCTAAATCTATAGTTACTAATCAGAAATACGATAGGCTACACAGACGGATTTCGTTCCATAAAATTTGATCCTCATTTCCATGAAACTCTTTTTTTAATGAATTACTGGTCTCGGACTTACATTCATCTTTGTCCTTACTGGATTGCACAGTTAGTTAACTTGCGCCGCACGAGTTCAGATCCTCTGCTGAGCAAGAACATAATTTCATGTGCCCAGAGCGCCATCTTACGGGTGTAGAGCTGAGCAGACACCATCTACAGATCCACTTTTGCAGCCTTGCTTATTTAAGGGACAAGACATTTCTGACTAAAAAAGTGGAGTACAAATTCTGCCATCTAAATACCAACAAACGGATATTTTTTTTTAGCTATAATTCCAAGAATATGCATTTCAGACTACAGAGAACAATTGTCACTATAATTTAATTTAAAAGTTCTTATTAAGCTTAATTGTTGTTCAGTTTATTTATAGTAGCTATTAAGTAGGCTAAATTAAGTTAATGTTTTTGTTGCATATGCCTTTCCGATGTTATTATACGTAAAGCAAGAAAAACAACATCGAAACTATTTTGAAAATGTTGTTTAGCCGAAGTCAAAATGTTTTGTTTATGGATAACAATTACAAACCTTTGACACACGTCAGTGTCCCATTTTATAACTGTAAAATAATTTCGGATCGCAGTAGCCTATAGCCCATCAATGTGGATGGTTGGCTAAGTGACTATTGTTGCGTGAGGTTCATCCATATGGTGGTTGTCTTCATAGCTGGTTAAGTGCGTAGGTTAAATATGTCCATAATTATTATTACTATATGGTGGAATCTAGACTACATTTAAAAAATGTATACAGGTAGGCCTATATATCGTTAATTCCCGTTGGTAAACGTTTTCCGTTTTAATCATGATTAAAGTAGGCTTACGGTACTTTATTACCCTGTGTAAGAAACTATGCATGCCCACTGCTTTGCGTAATAGGCTGTTTTGATAAGACTACACTGTGTCATAAAGAGTGTGCCTTACTGATAATTTGACACTTAAATATTCCCGAGATTATCAATATCGTACATTTACATATGGAATGCCAAAACAATATTAACCAAAATATTTCATTGCGCCTTGAGTAACAAGTGCATTCTGAAACTCGTGCTTATGTGTGTGTACTGCGAGCGTGCGTGTTTGTTTGCGCGGTCAATTATATTCACATAATTCGCAAATAAAAGTTGGGAGACCCCACGTTAAATCCCATGGCATGCACCTACCAAGGGTCCCCCGGTTCCCGCGTATCGCCATCAAAGCACATTCTATTGAAAAGAAAGTAGCCAAATGAGGCTTTTAAACAATTCCAAGAAACAACATAACTTACCTGGAAAGAATTGTCCACATATGAAGTCCAGCAGCTGAAAAAGAAGCGCAGCAATGATGTAGTTCCCTTTGTCCATTTTCGCGTTGACTATTTCACATGCTCGCCTCCTGTCCTATTACTCGCTGACTGTATACGCAGACAGTATCCTCGCATTGGTATTGCAGTGAGTGAGTACTGAAAAGCAGTAGACAGCAATCCCGGTGTGATTGTTTGGCTTCAATCAGTAACTGATGGCAAAGCGGAGTTCAGAACAGATATAGAAGAGCGAGAAGAGTGGCAGTGGATTCCGATATCCCCCGGGTCCCTACACCTGCCGTTCCCACACGTTTGCACCTTTATCTGCGACGGAGGTTACTAATCCGCGGTGCTGGGGCCGCTTGAGTGTGTGAAGTAGGCTATTCCAATGACAGTGCCGAAACTCCTGATGCCCGCATCCTCATTCTAAAAAGCTTTCAGCGTTTTGATAGCGCTATATCAACAATTATGTAAATGTGGAATTTTACAGGATGTGGTTCCACAAATGTATTGAATAAGATAAGATTGGGTAACCAGCCCCCCCCCCTTGATTCACATGATGCGCACAACATCAGAATCAGAAAGAGATTTATTGCCAAGTAAGTTTTACCACACAAGGAATTTTGACAGTTAATGTATTCCCCAAAACCTTACCTGGATGGCACTGCTCTTGCTAAACTAAAATGGTCCTTTGTGTAATGACAACTTTTGAAGATATTCCAACAAAATTATTTTGAGATAAATTGATAGATGTTTTTAATATTTTGAAAACGTTGTAGACACATTTCAGTGAAAAAAAATATGTATTTTTATATTGTTTTTAATGCACAATTAGGAAAGCCTTAAGATAAGTAATCCACTTGTCTAAAGAGAGAAAATTGTAGTGTGTTGGATAAGTTTGCTGGTGATTTTAAAGACTAATGACATTTAAAATGTTGTGTTATTCAAATAACATTTAATTAAACTCCATACTGGAAGGAAAAGAGGCAAAAAAGTGTGTGTGCAGGTGAGTTACAAAATAATCACATTCAAGAGATTTTCAGTATTATACAATTTGAAGTTAGATTGCTTCCTCACCTTGAAGTGAATGGGTCAAGAGAACCTGATCCATGACTCCATTTTATTTAACAGCCTTTGGATAAACAACGGTAAAAAGCTGTTATTTACAAATCTGTTATCACTGCCAATGTTACGTAGAAAAGAGTGGCTTCTGAAATGAAGAAAAAGGAATGGTACACTCTCAGAAAAAAAAGTACAAAACAGTACCTTTGTGGTACCCTCAAAGGTAAATTTTTGTACCTTTAGTAAGAAGAAGAGCTTGCATAATTGTACCTTCAAGTTGAATTATTGTACCCTAAAGGAACATTTTTGTACTTTGAGGGAACATTTGCTATGTTTGTACCTTAGGGAACAAAATTGGACATGCATTTTACCTCTTTTTCTGACAGTGTATCTTGTGTTTTACTCCATTCCATTTAATCCAGTGCAGACATTAATATGAGCACATTCACCTCAATTAAGCTTCACTGGCCTCCACTGCTACAAATATAGCCCATTAAAGAAACAGGTACATATGTAAACATGTAATAAAAAAACTCTTTATATTCTTCCTTTAAGGTTATAAGATAATAATATGCACACACGCCTCTATTACTTAAATAGATGTTTTTTGGTGAGTTTTCCAAAATTCTTCCACTCCCACTAATCCTGCCTTTTCTGCAGCTCCGCAACTCCTTGTACAGATTTGTGGATGGCAAGGGGCGTGCACATGGTTCATCCAACCACATGTTACCAAGCCGCCGATTCTTTTCGCACTGCTCATCCAACACGGAAGCCTTTAGTCAGATCTATAGACGCATTAACAATATGGGCAATTGGGCAAGTGCCAAGGGGCACTACATCACAGAAGGGCACCAAGCAATCAAATTTTGTTTTTTAAAGACGCCAAGCACCTGACTCATGTGAACTACTTTAGTAAGCTACAAAAATAGTGTTTTTAGGATTAATAACTGTTAGGAACTTAGCATATTGGGTCCAGGGATGGGAAAACATCAACTTAAATAATACAAATCATAGACAATAGTATAATAGCAAAATCTAAATTTTATTAACTAGCAATGAATATCTATTATGGACAAAATGTGTATTTTCAGAAATCCCAGGTGACAAAACTTATCCAGGCCGGATCTGGCCCGAGTGTCCCAAAATGTTTGATCCAGATCCAGCCCCCAGATCTGGGCCAGTGTCAGACTGAATTACAGTCCAGATCTGGCTCGAGTACTCTGGCCCAGATCCGGGGACCCAAAACTTGGCCATATGTGCCAGATCAGAGCCAGAATCAGTCCGGATGATGGATGATATTGAGATGGATATAAGTGACATCTGGCTACAGAAGATCTTTTTATTCTACCCCCCATCTTTCCATTAATGACAGAAAAAATAATCAATGTAATAGTTTTTCTAAAGTTTATTGATACACATTTTAAAGTTACATGTTAAATAGACATACACTGCAAAAAATCCTGTCTTAAAAATCTTATTCCATTCGCAAAAAGTATATTTATCTTGTATTCAGGTCAAAAAACCTTCAAATAAGACATATTTACTTAACAAGCTATACATATTTGTTTTCGATAATAACACTTCATGTTTTTAGTAATATGCCCTGAAAATCAATGAAATTTGTCTTGTTCAATTGACAGATTACTTTACTTTTTAGAAGTAATAAATACCTTGTATTCATAGTTTGTTTTACTTATTTTTGGAGTGTCATTTTTTGCATTGAATAATGTTTGAGATTGTACATTTTCATATAATAGAACACTAAACCAGGCAATGAGTGCTCTGTGCTGGTGCCATGTAAAATCAAGTAGTTAAAGGACAACTCTGTGGCAAAATGAACCTAGGGGTTAATAACACATTGGTACCAAGTTGACCGTTCTCTGGGATATGTTTTCATGCTAATCGAACGTGGCCAGTTTTAGTGCAAACTGATAATTACCTTGTAATGCTAGTTGTGAGGGCACAGATGATGTAAAAATAAATCGCTATTATATACCACTATCAAGGCCCAAAATAGCACCACACTTCCACGGTAGCATAATGAGGGTCCCTACAACCATGCCCGGATTACCCAATAGGCATTATGGGCACAGGCCCAGGGGCCAATGTGCACTTGGGGCCCAAGCAAAGGAAAAGTAAAAATTACATTTCAGATAATGACACCATGTATAACCAGAGAAAAGGCATGCTGATATTTGTATTCATTTAAAAAGCATTATATAATTGGTTAAGCGCAGGTGTAGAAATCACTGACGTAACAACCCGCCCCTGCGCAGCCTCCCGCGCTGAATCAAGCAGACTTTGGGATCTGTCGTTTTAAGTCAAGAAAATGAGTAAGAAACGCGGTTGTACTAAACGCAAACGAAAAAGATAAAAGGAGAGGGAGGTGTCTTTATTAAGACAGGTTCCATCTATCAAAACATTCTTCAAAAGTAGCCAGGCCCAGTAGGATAATCGGGGTGAGGAATGTGCGGTAAATCATGACAAGCAAGCTAACCACTAGGGACCGGAAGAGGCTAGTGTTGGCAGCGCAGCACAACCTGCTAGCTGTATCGGTAGCAGCAGCAGCAGCAGCGAGCAGTGGTTTAATCAGGTGTCTGACCCGGCGTTGTGGGGGGCAATCGACAAGAATGCACGTGCTGTTCTTATTGGTCGTGGACCTGCTGCCTATACATAATAGAAAGACCAAATATCTAGCCTCAACTCGTGATGGGGGTTTGGGTGGTAAGGTGCGCTCCCCTTACTAATGTTCAGCTGTGCTGTCAACTGCCAAATAGGGAAAAAGTTTCCAGAAACTGGATCGCCTATTCACCATCTACAGGTAATATTTTTTGCTTTGCCTGTATGCTTTTTTCTACCAAGAAAAATAAATTTGTTCGTGTTTATTCTGACTGGAAACACCCCGAACGTGTGCGTGAGCATGATAAAAGAACAGAACATTGTAATTGTATGTTAGCATTGCTTCAACGCTCATCTGTCACTGGAAGCGGGACTGTGTGAATGCTAAACTAGTGCAGCAACTAGTTGGAGAGAAACAGTATTAACGGGAGGTGCTCAAGCGGGATGTGGCTGTCCTAAAGTTTTTAGGTTAAATTAACTATAGTATTATCAAAAGACAAAAAAACAAGCTGCTTTCTTTCATATTTGATATTTACATTTAGGGCATTTGGCAGACACTTTTATCCAAAGCGACTGACATGTAGTACATTTGTCAATATTTGGACAGGTCATACACCAGCAATTATAATTTGTAAGCAACCAATATTATACCAAAATACTTACTTGTAATGTGTCTACTACCATTCAATCATCAAACAAAGTGCCTAGTGGCCTTGAATAATAAAGTGCTAAATACTTAAGTGCAGAATATTTCAGTATAAAGTAGAAAGATTAGAAAGAAGAGTAAAAAAACATTTGGGGAAGAAACTTGAGTTAAGATTTTTCAAGGTTTTTGACAAGTTGACCTATACTGTTTGCATCCTTTTCCTCACAGAAAGAGGAGAGGGGGAGAGAGAGAGCGCCGACCCCTGGAGAGCAGAGGAGGACAGGACAGGAGAGAGACAGACAGGTGTGTGTAATGTATGTGTTTGTGTGTGAATTATGGAAGAATTTGATTCATAGAACTGGATTGGTAAAGGTGAGGCACTATGTGCTTGCCCACTAGAGGTTTTACCACAGGGTTGTAAATTGGCAAATTGACGCAAATGAGGAAGCGCTTTAAACCTGCATTCTATCTGAATTCTAGCTGGGGTTGATACGTCTGGGTGCAAAAGAGCTTGGTTTCTGTAATAGTCTATGAGAATGATAGACATAATATACTTGATTTATTACCTCAGTAAACATTTTCATAATGAGTATATGGTCTCAATCGTTAGATGTAAGCCTTCTGCTATGTATCATTACGTTAATTTTTTGAATTACGGTCTCGTTGATTTTAAAATCGGTGATAAAGCCAAGTGGCGTTTAGGGCGTGGTTATGGCGTTTGGTTGAACGACAAGACACTCAAAGCAGTTGGCATATCCCTTTTTTTCTGGTAAGTAACGTTACATTTTGTTTTACATTATGTTTTAATACTGTTTTTTGTTAGCATCCCAATTAATATATGTTAGCTAGCTAGATTACTCCTCCCTCTTGTCTAAAATCATCACATTCGCAACCAAGATGTCTGCCCCCGTAACAGCAATTTCGATGACCCAAATCAGATCTTAACAAACCAATGGGTGACGTCACACATGGCTCCATCCAGTAATTATACAATCTATGGGTTTTACCAGCAAATAGTAACAAGAAATTCAAAAACTTGATTGTGTGGGTGGGGCGGGGGGCCCTACAAGACATTGTGCCCAGGGGCCTCTGAATTCTTAATCCGGGCCTGCCTACAACCGAAGCAGCAGCGGTCTATGGATCTTAATTTGGGGGGGCTGGCTCATAGTACTGTCCGAACTGGAAGAAACGGAACAGTATCGCACAGTATCGCACAATGGGTTTGGTGTGTTGCGCACCGTTCCATTCGCTCCAGTCCCGAGTGTAACATGAGCCCGCCCTCCCCAATTAAGTTCCACCGACCGCCGCTGAACCGAAGCATTGATAACTTTGTAAGTGTACAGGCAGTTTATGAGAAATATAGTTCCACCCGAGACCGAGTGGCCGAGTGGCCCGACTCTCAGCCGGAATTGGGCCAGACCCACTGTGCTAGCCGGGATTGGTTATTGTCCTTTTGTTAAATAAAAACAGTTTTTAAATATTTTTTATAAGTAAAATTCGGGCCAACAGGACAAATGAACGGGAAGTTACAGTGCAGCTTTAATAGGAGAAATAGAGAACTGACCAGAGATCAGTGTGGATTGGCTAAGAAAATATATTTTCTTCCGCCATCAAATTAGCAAAAGTCAATTTGGACATGCCCCAAGTTTGCGCCATGCGCTTCACGCTGTGCGCTTACATCGTTAAGTGAAGGAGTTCAAATACTTTGGAATCTTGTTTATGAGTGAGGGGACAATGGAGCGGGAAATTGGTCAGAGAATTGATGCAGCGGGGCCGGTATTACATTCAGACCTGGAGCAAGTAGATATACGCAGACACCCGGGAAGTCATTTTTGGCAGGGGGTGCTGGCGGGGGGGGAGTCTAACGATGCTATGTTACACAGGCTCTGTAGGAAGAAGTAGGCCTATCTAAATATATGTGTGAATGTGTGCATAGAAACTAAAATGTTATTTATATAATGCAACCAATGTAAATTATATATTATTAGCAATACATGCATAATCAAAATATCTGTTAAAATAAGGAGTTTGGCGCACCAGGATTGGTTGTCTAGATGACAATGTATTTTTAGATAAAGTACTCTTAAAGGTAATGAATCACCTCGGAAGAACAAGACAGGAATATAATGCTCAGTAGAGAAGAAAACAATACTCACAATACCTCGCAAAGAGTCTATGGTGTGTGTGTGTGGCTTAAATACTGAGTGAGTGAGAGCAGGTGAATGGAATTTGGTTGATTGAGTCCGGGTATGGGAAATGTAGTTCAGAACAGGCAAGACTGGGGAAGCTGTAGTCCACAAATATAAGAACTGGGGAATAGGAATTGTAGTTCTGAGCAATATAGACCAGGGAAGTGGCAGTTTCCAGGGAAGGGGAACTGGGAAACGTTACAGAACCCCCCCCCCCCCCCAAGGGGCAGCTCCTGAGGCCGGAGGGCGGAGGCAGCAGCAGCGGCCCGGAGGGACGAAGAATTAACGGTGGTCCGGAGGATGGAGGCAGCAGCGACGGGCCGGAAGGACGAAGCAGCAAGCAAAGGCGGGCTGGAGGGCGGAGGCAGCAGCAGTGGACCGGAGGGACGAAGAATCAACGGCGGTCCGGAGGATGAAGGCAGCAGCGACGGACCGGACGGCTGAGTCCGGGCAGGTGGAGGTCCGGCCGAGCAAGGTAGAAGCGGAAGCCGAGGCGGAGGCCAGGCAGGCGGCACCAGAGGCAGAGTCCAGGCCGACAAAGGCAGAATCAATGGCCCCGCGGGAGGCGGCCAGGCCAGAGGGGGCGTCGAGGGCCGAGGCAAAGGCGGATCAGGCACCGGAACCACAGCAGACACAGGAATCTGCAAGAACACAGCACAAACAGACACAGACAAACAGACAGACACAGAAAGAGGCACAGAGACCGGGGCATGCGCAGGCCCGGGGACAAGCTCTGGAGCAGGGACTAGGTTAGGAACCAGCACGGTGACAGGGGCAGACACTGGCACGTGGAGAGGAGCAGGACATGGCCCTGGGAGAGGAGTAGGACATGGCCCTGGGAGAGGAGCAGGACATGGCCCTGGGAGAGGAGCAGGACATGGCCCTGGGAGAGGAGCAGGACACGGCCCTGGGAGAGGAGCAGGACACGGCCCTGGGAGAGGAGCAGGACACGGCCCTGGGAGAGGAGCAGGACACGGCACTGGGAGAGGAGCAGGACACGGCACTGGGAGAAGGGCAGGCTCTGGGATAAGGGCAGGCTCTGGGATAAGGGCAGGCTTTGGGATAAGGGCAGGCTCTGGGATAAGGGCAGACTCTGGGATATGGTTAGGTACCAGGGAAGGGTCATGGTCAGGCAAGGTTACGGTGACAGGCAAGGTTACGGTGACAGGCAAGGGCACGGTGACAGGCAAGGGCTCAGGGACTAGGGCAGTCACCAGGACTGAGTCAGGCATTGGTAAGGGGACTGGAGGAGGAACTAGGAAATGCTCTG
>JACXGM010025230.1:0-15399 GCA_016801145.1 Umbra pygmaea | reverse complement strand
GCCACAAGTTGTTCTTCTTGTAATGAAGATCTCATCGAGGAAAAACACGCTGTATTTTTATATTTTCATTGGATTTATTTATAAAAAGTTAAACAACTAATTAATTTTAATATAAAAAATTAATGATTAATCGATAGTCAATCGTTAATTCTCCCGACGATCGACGAAGAAAGTTTCATCGAATGCCCATCCCTAGTACAACGTATTTGTTACTTTTATTAATAAAAAGTTAAGAATTTTTCCTATTATATACTCTTGTTTCTTCACACACAGTACAATTGCATTTGGTTACAATTCACTAGCTTTATAATGAATTAACAATGATTATTGCAGTGAATTTAAACGAGCACTATTATTTTGAACAAAAACGTTAGAAAGAATTTATTAGTTACATTTATACACAATGTAGATTATAAATAGTAAGTTTTTCCATTACAGTGTTAACAGTTAAATATGTCTAGTCAAGTAAGACTGTCATTATTTTATTTTTATAAAACCAAGGTATCTACCATTTTGCTGTAGTCAACAGAGTTTTGTTTCTACCTAAGTGGCTCATTCCTTCGATGAACCATTCAGTCACGTTATCTCAACTCCATCCTGTCATTACGACCAATCAGCCAATACATTATACAGATGAATTATGTTAAGTAAGGTTAAAGACTGGTTTTATTTCATTTTTTATAAAAACATTAATTTTTTCAGGAAATACATTTAAAGATCATCTTAAAATGTCAGGAAACATATTGTTGATTTTACTGTTAAAAATGCACTTCCAATAAAGTGACTGTTGGCAAAACCGGTTGTCATTTTTATGTTGAGGCGGTGGGGGTGTTGTCAGCTGCTGAATGTAACTAATAAAGTAACTTGTAATCTAACTTAGTAACTTTTAAAATCAAGTAATCTGTAAAGTAACTAAGTTCAGGGTTTCCACCAGAAAATGGGTTAGTTAAGGTGGCATTCTTCTCCGCAATATGCGAAGGTATTTAGACTGCTTATGGATGCTGGTGACTGAGCGCCAGAGATGGGAAGTAACGAAGTACAAATGCTTCGTTACTGTACTCAAGTAGATATTTCAGATATTTTATTTTACTATTTATTTTTGTGCCGACTTTTTACTTTTACTCCTTACATTTTTAACACAAATATTGGTACTTTCTACTCCTTCCATTTTACAAAATGGTCTCGTTACTTTAGTTTCAAATAATTTCAGTGGAGTTACCATTATTATTTCTCACGTCATCAATACCGATCTTCAATTTAATTGGATGGGAACATATGTTGCACTTGACGCACCACTACAAGACGACTCGATGACATTAATTTGCGGCACATCATTGCAGCTTGATCGCTGTAACGTTAGGATAGTATTATGTACGGTGACATGATTGAGATCCCATAGATTTGGCAGACAAGCATCAAGACATTTCCATCTGAGAGAGATGTTTGACATAGTAGGCATGAATAATGACTCCTGGCTAGGGATGCTCACATTGACCATTTAACCGTTAACCGAAATTAAAACATTTGACCGGTTAATACTATCAGTTAAACTGTTAAGAGTTTATTTTTATTTTTTACGTATATATAGCCTACATTAGTTAAATCACGTGGCGCATTCACACGCGCAACCAGAGCCTGGCGCTTCGTTTTGAAAGGTGGGGAGATATAGGTAATGAGGAGCGAAATATACCAGCTGCCTGTTTTGCGTCTGCAACGCGTTCTTAAATTAAAATGACAACCCTTGGACATTTATGATGACTGTGATATTAACTTGCGCTTTCATTTTTTCATGTACAGAAACATACAACGTAAACGTATAACGCTATCGTATTGGGAAGCATATATTATTTTATCGGCTATAATTCATCATGCTCCTGATGCATTATAACCGACAAAATAATACATTAAAACAACTCACACAGTGATTGACAACACGCACTTTATCTTCGGAAAGGACAGTAATGGTAATTTCAATGAAATGGGTGCGCTCGGCAGATATTGTTAAGTTAGTATAACGCATAGCAAGCGTTATCAACATTTTGTTTTGTGTGAATGAAATATAGCCCTTATTTGCAGTATGCCTGCTGTAAGCAAAAACCTTGTTCCTGATTGTCACCGACTGTTTTCGTTCTATAATTTGACAACTCGGTAAACACTGCATCAAGGCTACTTTCCTTTGATTGAAAACAGAAAGTGAAAACGTCTACGACTAATGTTCTGCGACAATATTTTGGTTGGTGTGGACTTTACGCCAGAGTAGTTTGGTGAAACCAAACATCGACACAGCTTTAGTTTGAAACTAACTAGTTTCATCGTATCGTTTAGTGTGTACTTTGCACCCGAGTTAACTTATACGCAAAGCTGGTGCACCCGGCAGCTGTTGTTGATCTGTTCTGTATGCTGTTTAGACATTAAAACAAATCCGTTAAATAAAATGTTTGTATATTTAACTGGTTACAGACACTCGTCAATTTATTTTTTTATTTAAAGCCAATTGAATCTTATAATCTCATCAGTTAACGGTTAATAATCGGTTAACTAGTTCCGGTTGTCGGTCAGGAAATTTACCCGAAATGAGCATCCCTACTCCTGGCGAATGTGCTGCAAATTTGAGGTATATATTTGATCACTTGTGGTCCCTCTCTTCCTGTCCATCCCAGACACACACACACACACTTTTTCACTCATTCACTGTCCTACACACAAATTGTGACACAATAATGTTATGACACATTAAACATTACAAAAGGTGTGTATATTTCTCCTATACACAATTACATTAAGACACGTTACACTATACAGAAGGTCTGTATACCCTAGTTGCTCCCAAGTTCTTGAAGGGATTCAGGACAAATCCATGCATATCTACAGATTTGAGAAGTATGCCATTCACTTGCCGTTTTTCTTTAGCTGGATGTCTATTTGCATATCAGTAAATATTTTTTTAATGCAATGCACATTGAATTTGTAATTTCTCCAACTTTTATAGTACTTCAATTGTAAAAATTGTGACCCTGACATTTATCATTATTAGCACTCCATGTTCAAAGATTTACTAGCTGTCAGTTAATTTCTTATACGCTGCTGCGATCCCTTAGCTGCCTGTGACACAACTATGCATTTAGGGCCGCCCGGTAAAAAACATATGACTGTGCAAAAACCAAATTTGGGACCCACTCAGGACTGGGCCTGGGACAACAATCCCAGTTGTCCCCCCCTGTCAGCATGTCTGCACACACACACAAATGTAGATTCCTTCAAATGTTAAGAGGAAGATTAAAAAAGAGAAACTGAATCTGTGAATTCTCACAATCACAATTTAATTAATATCTTGCTACTTAGTCAGAATCTTATTAACCTGGAGTCCCAGTATCTATCACAATAATCATATATGTGATGTTTTAGGCCTATTGGCAGACATCTATTTAAAATGTAGGCAATTGCACATAAATAGCCTTTTTTACATGTCCACGGAAGTTTCTCAGCTTGCACTCTAGTAACATTTGTGTGGTCCAGGTAGCTTTGCATAAAAATAGTTGTCATTCGCAAGGCTTCTTTTACTTTATACTTTAAGTAAATTGCCAAGCCTGTACTTTGTTATTTTTACTTGAGTAAAGAAGTTAAATCAGTACTACTTTTACCAGAGTATTTTTTAACACAAGTATCTGTACTTCTATTTGAGTATGGGAAGTGAGTACTTTCGCCATCTCTGCTGAGCATGACATTAACATTAAATGCTTCTAACAAACACAGAAAACCAACAGTGAGCGTGTGATCCTGAGTGTATTCCAAAAAGGGTCTTTGTGCAAGTGTGTACACATGATAACGGTTTTCCTTTTATCTGTCAGAAAATTGTGCACTGTCATAATGATCTGCACCCTATGTCATACTCTGTTGAAAAACACAAAAAGGACAAAACTCAGTTTTAGAACTAGTAAATGTTAGGAACTTGGATCCTGGGATTGAAAACATAAATTAACTAGGTACCAAAAATGTCGGTAGGCCTATAGCAAAATCGACATTACACAGTACCTAACTAGCAATTAATGCATATTATGGACAAACTAATCACGTGTTCAAAAAAACACATGCATACAGATATATATACATTCAAAACACATACATACATTTAAAACACATACATACATACATTCAAAACACATACATACATTCAAAACACATACATACATTCAAAACACATACATACATTCAAAACACATACATACATTCAAAACACATACATACATTCATACATCTTCTACGTGAAATACGTGAAATTCGTACCGCCTGGTCAAACGAACGCAAAGTTACATAGCGCATCTTGTGAGGTATCGTTTAGCTTATTAGAAATGACTATAATTCACATATTCAAGTATTATGTTCTTTATACAAGTCGATGCTATATAAATATTAAATTGACAAAATAGCTCGTGCGAATTCGCACGAGTTCTTCTGTCAAAGCAAAAAAAATGCCCTCGTGATTGTAGCTAGTTTCGTAAATATTTCATATTAAAGCATTTTTAAAATGTAAGCTTGATGTGATGTACTTACCTACTGTACCGTTTTCCTGAAATACCTTCGACGACCCTTGACTCATTCAAATGAATAAAATGTTTATGTCAAACAAAGTAATGACAGAGGGCGTTCTGTCGCGGTGACATAAGTATGAAAGTAACAACTTTCATAATGTCCCACGTGTTTGTTTCCCCAGCTCGTTTGCGTGTGACGTATGAGTAGAACGTCTGATCACGTGATGGATGTCTCGCTGTCTGTTATGTAGAATTATTTGTTGTAAAAAAAATTACGACCTTCTATGACACAAGATAAGTATGTTATTTTCTTTGCATTACATGTCAAATTATTCCTATGTATGGAAGTGTTTTTGTCCAAGCTGAGATAGTATGAATTGAGAAGAAATATGGCGACTCCATTGAATGCAGCATGTCCTCCTAGCTCAGAAAAACATGGAAGTGCTTATTTTTATTGCTTCAAATCCGGACTTAGGTGAATGTTTTAATGTGCAGCTTCATTACAATTAGCTTAAGTCCACAAACGAAATGCATATGACAGATACAATAAAATGCTTCACTTGAAAGAATGTCCTCGGTTTCTGCCACAATGCTGTCTGTCCTTGGTTACTCTGCCAAGACTGCAATTGCATTTTGATTACACTAGAGAGTGATGTTGCCACAATAAGCACCAACTAGATTGACCCTGAAATTAATGGGTGGGTGATTTATTTGTACACTGAAAAAAATGGAAAGTTGCGTTGTCAGATTTACTTAACAATATTATGTTTGATTTACACAAGTATTTCAAGCAGAAATTTTCCGTAAACTCAAAAGTTCATTGGATGCAAGAATTGTGAAGGTGATATCAAAGAAGGGGTTCTATGTTAACATGTAACTTCCCTGTTAAGATGTGTTTGATTGAAATAGCTTTTTCAGTAAATATGATCTCCTAATGCTGCAAATTCAACAAATGACCATTTTCAGTTCTTTACAACCTATAATAAAATGTTTTGAAACTCTGTTGTGCATCATAATTTGGAACAGTGCATTTTTATTTTTTTATTTTCTAAAACAATACTATTTTCTTCGGGTGGTTTGTTCATTGAAAATCGACTTATACCCTAATGGCTGGTGACTTGAAAATGATACTGACTGTCATTTGCATCAACTATATAGGAAAATCAGTGTAAAAACTAATTTGCATAATAATTTGGAAAATATATATATATACACTCACCTAAAGGATTATTAGGAACACCATGTCAATTTCTTATTAATGCAATTATCTACTAAAACAATCACATGGCAGTTGCTTCAATGCATTTATGGGTGTGGTCCTGGTCAAGACAATCTCCTGAACTCCAAAATGAATGTCAGAATGGGAAAGAAAGGTGATTTAAGCAATTTTGAGCGTGGCATGGTTGGTGGTGCCAGACGGGCCGGTCTAAGTATTTCACAATCTGCTCAGTTACTGGGATTTTCACGCATAACCATTTCTAGGGTTTACAAAGAATGGTGTGAAAAGGTGAAAAACATCCAGTATGTGGCAGTCATGTTGGCAAAAATGCCTTGTTGATGCTAGAGGTCAGAGGAGAATGGGCCGACTGCTTCAAGCTGATAGAAGAGCAATTTTGACTGAAATAGCCACTCGTTACAACCGAGGTATGCAGAAGCCACAACACGCACAACCTTAAGGCGGATGGGCTACAACAGCAGAAGACCCCACCGAGTACCACTCATCTCCACTACAAATAGGAAAAAGGCTACAATTTGCAAGAGCTCACCAAAATTCGACAGTTGAAGACTGAAAAAATGTTGCCTGGTCTGATGAGTCTCGATTTCTGTTAAGACATTCAGATGGTAGAGTCAGAATTTGGCGTAAACAGAATGGGAACATGGATCCATCATGCCTTGTTACCACTGTGCAGGCTGGTGGTGGTGTAATAGTGTGGGGGATGTTTTCTTGGCACACTTTAGGCCCCTTAGTGCCAATTGGGCATTGTTTAAATGCCATGGCCTACCTGAGCATTGTTTCTGACCATGTCCATCCCTTTATGGCCACCATGTACCCATCCTCTGACGGCTACTTCCAGCAGGATAATGCACCATGTTACAAAGCTCGAATCATTTCAAATTGGTTTCTTGAATGACAATGAGTTCACTGTACTAAAATGGCCCCCACAGTCTCCAGATCTCAACCAAATAGAGCATCTTTGAGATGTGGTGGAACTGGAACTTTGTGCCCTGGATGTGCTTCCCACAAATCTCCATCAACTGCAAGATGCTATCCTATCAATATGGGCCAACATTTCTAAAGAAAGCTTTCATCACCTTGTTGAATCAATGCCAGGTAGAATTAAGGCAGTTCTGAAGGTGAAAGGGGGTCAAACAGTATTAGTATGGTGTTCCTAATAATCCTTTAGGTGAGTGTATTATTACTGATTATATTTCTTTTATTTGTTAAATTTCATAGCAAATTGCACTTTATTTTCTGAGCAGACAGCAGCATGTGAAAGAATGCATTCCATGGATTGGTGTTGATTTTGAAGACCTATACATTTTTGCTATTAGTTTTCCAGTTGAAGAGTTCTGCAAGTCATGGCTGGTTCCTACTATTATACTGGCCTGGTTCAATGTGAGCCTGTTCGTTTCAGAATTTGAGGTTAAAGGTCAGAACACTCTTGATTAGTCATTTGTGTATACCATGTTTTTTAGTGACAATTAAAGGGAAACTCAGGTTTTCAACCAAAACATTTTTAAAGTTAGTTTATAGTGAAACATCAATTATTGTCTTCGTTTTGACAGTTTGTTGCAAATGTCAGGTTTAGTTTTTTACAAAATGAAGTTTTTTACTGCTTCCGTTTAAAAATTACCTTTACAGTCTTGACATATGATCACCTAAAGAAGGCTTCCATGTCAACCATGGGAGGCATCCTGTATAATGTATACTCCCTTTAAGCTGTGCAGGGTGGTACCTCTTCAAAGGTTTCAATAAAAGAAGGTGGCGTTAGGAGTTCATTCACATTAATTAATATTGTCAGAAAAAGCCAGAGAAATGGGGCGTATTGTTCTAGTGCAGTCGGAACATTTGTTCCAAACCCCAAATAAATATTATAGTTTGATTTGTTTCGTGCCGGATTGAGCATGTTTTAAATGTTTGAAGTGGTGAGCAAAGCTGAAATTGAGGGTGAGCATTACTTTGTAAGGCTAGAAAATCTGTGCATTTCAGGGATTTCAAATAAAGATCCTCATAACAGTTTGTCTGTCTTTGAATATTGCTCTATTACTTTAGACTGAGCCACAATCATGAGAGTCTCCACCAATAAACTCCAGCAGATGGCCATCTATACCACCTTGTTGACTGGAGCTGGCTGTGGCACCATGTATTACCTAATGCAAAGTGAGTAGCACTCCATCTTCATACAATTACTTTGTTTTACTTGTTCTTAAATGCTGGGGAGGTACCCTATGAATACCTAAATCCAGTCGTGTGTATATTGTAGGCACCCCTGACAATTTCCATGATTTTCATTTATAAATAATCAGTGGTTTGGATCAGCAATTTCATGTTGATCTATCAAGTAACCGAATGACACAGTAACATTTCATTAGTGAAATGAGGTTTATTGGATGAACAGAAAATGTGCAGTATGCATCCAAACAAAATTAGACAGGTGCATAAATTTGGCCGCCCCAACAGAAATATCACATAAATATTTAGTTAAACCTCCTTTAGCAGAAATACCAGCTTCTAGACGCTTCCTATAATCTGTAATGAATGTCTGCATTCTGGATAAAGGTATTTTGGACATCTCCAGTTCATTTAGGTTTGATGGTTGCCAAGCATGGACAGCCTGCTTCGAATCACCTCACAGATTTTCAATCATATTCAGGTCTGGGGACTGGGATGGCCATTCCAGAAAATTGTACTTGTTCCTCTGCATAAATGCTAGAGTAGATTTTGAGCAGTGTTTTGGGTCATGTTGTTAAAATATCCAGCCATGGCATAATTTCAACTTTGTGACTGATTCCTCTAAATTATTCTCAAGTATCTGCTGATATTGAGTGGAATCCATGCAACCCTCAACTTTAACAAGATTCCTACTGGTTCTGGCCACACAGCCCCACAGCATGATGGAACCTCCACCAAATTTTACTGTCGCTAGCAGGTGTTTGTTTTGGAATGCTGTGTTCTTTTGCCGCCCTGCATAATGCCCCTTGTCATGACCAAATAACTCTGTCTTTGTTTCATCAGTCCACATTACCTTCTTCCAAAATGAAGCTGGCTTGTCCAAATGTGCATTTGCATACCTCAAGCAACTCTGTTTGTGGCATGTGTGCAGAAAAGGCTTCTTCTGCATCACTTTCCCATACAGCTTCTCTTTGTGTGAAGTGCGCTGAATTGTTGAACGATGCACAGTGACATCATCTGCTGCAAGATGATGTTGTAGGTCTTTGGAGGTGGTCGGTGGTCATCATCCTTCACCTTTGCCTCCGATATTTTTCTTGGTCTGCGACTTCTGGCACATCCAATGAACCTCATTTGACTACTGAAATATTACTGTGTCCTTCAGTTATTTGATAGATCAAAAAGAAATTGCTCATCCAAACACCCGATTATTTATAAATGAAAATCATGCAAATTGTCGGGTGTGCCTAAACTTTTGCATACAACTGTATATGATTCAGGCACAATGCGCTTACCTCATTCTTCAGAATTACATGTATTTTGTTGATATTTTTGTAGAGAAATTCTCCAGATCAGACTACCACCGTCTAGCCCTGGAGAAGCTGAAGGCCAACCAGACAGCCATGGGCAGTCTGGGAGCTCCACCCTTGAAGGTCCACAACATTCACCTGTCTGACCGGTACAACCGTGTGGACATCTACACTGCACAGGTCAGCGGTTCCTCATGTATGGAACCAACTCACATCATTACCAGCGTCCACGTCGCCCATCACAGATGCAATATTTTCACTGAATTTCTTTGTTTCAGATTAAAATCCCAGTGACAGGATCTAAAAATGGTGGCTACATTTTTACAACCTCAGTTAGAGACCCACAATCACTTGGGTAGGTGATCCTAAGAAAAAAAATCTATGAAATGAAAACAATTCTGCATGAAGTTAAATGCATTCAGTGCCTGTGTTCTCTTCGGGGGCTGTAGGTGGAATTTAACCCAGGCAGTGCTACATCTTAGAGAGGGTCAGCGTGTTGACCTTCTGAACTCCACTCCAGCGCCAGAATACACAGAAGAGTTGGAACCAGGCGGCTGGTCTCCCTAATGTAGTGACCAGCAGCAGTGTAAGGGAGCTACCCTCCAGTCTCACAAGACATGATGCAGCTATGGCTTTATCACATGAAGAGATTATAGTCATGTGTAAAACAAGAATGCACAACAGTGCAATGCCTTCATGACAAACATCTTCAGCAGACTCTTGGACCTTTTTAGATGGGGCACACAAATACTAGTCTGACTCGTCTGTGACATTCCAGTGATAACGCTCATTATCAATGCCAAAGATGCCATCTGTTGCACATGGCACAAAGTGGAATGTTAACTAAACAGACATGGTGGCCTCCTGGGTCACAAATCACCACAGAAGAGTAAATACTTTGACCATAATGTTTATTGATGCTACGCTGTACATTAAGACATATTAATACACATTGTCCATACAAGTTTTATATACTGTACAACATGGCAAGGCAACCAGCAGTGTGATTTATGCTGGTATTTGTTTTGGTCAGAACGGACCATAAAAAGAAGAAATCACAAGGAATAACAACCTTGGTAATTTAAGAAATTCCCCTAAAAACAATGCATTGTGATCTCACTGCAATCACGGTATGACACTGTAGTTATTAATCTCTTTTTGGTTTTAGTTTTGGTCAATTAACAGTGCACAAATATCTGTTCATTATTATGTTCTGGTCCCCTGAAAAATGTTTCTATGACCGTATCTAGTTGCCTACCCCTGGTGTACACGAAGGAAACAAGTGCTACGTTCATTATGTCAAGCATATTCATTATAAAGTGCTCTCACAAGCAATATGTACATGCCTTGTAATAATTAACAGGGCACTAAAGGTATTATAAGGAGAACATTAATGTAACTGCTGCTCAGTTGCCATGATGTTTCTTTATATCTGGCACATCATAAAACAAAAACATTCAGGCAGTGGATCAAGTTGTACTGTACACTTATCTCACAACTCTAGAAGGGAGGTATTGTTCTGTTTTATAGAATGACTGGGACGTGACTATTCTCCCCCGTGAAGAAAAAAAACAAATCAAATCATTATAGCAAAAACATTTTCCTAATGAATGCTGAATATAACTTGTGAATGTTAGGAAAAGAACGGTAAAAAAGTTAAACAACAACAGAAAGCAAAAACAAATGGCACCAAACCCCCCCCCCCCACAAACAAATATCAGCAGTTCATAAAAGGGATTTAATTTAAAATGATTTAAAATGTGACACAAACAGATGTGGAGGGGTTGTAAGTGCAGACAGTGGTATGTTTGGTAAACAATTTAATAAGACAATAACAGTCAATATTCCCATCTCCAGTTGTTGTTCTTATACCTCATCAAAGAGGAGCTCCTTTAGGGAGTTGAATGGCTCCTCGAAACGGAACCTCTTGGAGACCACCTTTGAATCCGGAGACAGAGACTCTGGGTCTGGCATCGGTGACCGGCACTGTTTCATGGTGTAGGCTGCTACTACTATCAGCTCCTCCACCACAGAACCTTCCTCCACTGAAGAGGATGAGGACTGGGATGATATGGAAGCAGGTTTGGTATGTGGCTGCTTGCAGAACTGGCTCAGGAGGTCCTCTGGTGTCTTTTGGTCTGAGTCCTGGAGCCAGGGATGCCTCAAACACTCTTCTGCAGTGGCACGAGACCTTCAATCAGGATCAAGAGGCATTTTACATGAATAAAACATACCAAGTGATTTAGAAATACATTGGCTTGCCTTTCGTGTTGGTCTTCCAGGTGGAACATCTACCTAGAACCTAGCACTGTAGCAATATTGTAGTGATTAATAATAATGGATTGAGATGAAATCTCACTTGGGCTCCTTAATTAGTAGTGACTGGATGAAGTTGATGGCTGAGTCTGGGAGGTCCTGGAGCTCATCCTCTGTATAATCTATGTTGATCTGGGAGATGTTCAGGAAGGTCTCCTGCTTGTCATCTCCAAGAAACGGCGATGTACCCGTCAACATCACGTAGACTAGCACACCTATGCTCCTGTGTGAGCGAGACACAGTAACCTAATTATCCGCTGCAACCAAAACAATTTAAACTCTTCGCCAAGTCATTAATATATAGGTTGAAACTGTTCACTTGTCTTACCACATGTCAGTTGCTGTGCTGATTGGTTCATAATTCAGAATCTCTGGAGCTGCCAACAAAAGAAACAGTCAAATATTTTGCTTGAGTAAGACAGTAAGAGTAAAAAACACTTCACGTACCAACATACTCCGGTGTGCCCATGATCTCTCTGAGCTCCTGGTTTTGACAAAGCCTTCGGGAGAGGCCAAAGTCCACTATCTTGATGTCGCCCAGCGGACGGACGCAGGTCAGCATGATGTTCTGGGGCTGAGAGGAGGGCCATATTTATTCTGTCATCTTTACCCTGGTTGTTATGTAGAGAAGTGTACATATTGACTAGACAAACAGTGTTTTATGTACCTTGAGGTCCAGGTGAACAATACGGTTCCTGTGTAAGAAAGCCAACCCCTCCAGAATCTGTCTCATTATCTGTTTGACCTCATCCTGGGTGAACGCCTCGTCTCCCTCTGCCACACACCGATCAAAGATCTCACCTCCGGCTGCGCTGTGAACACATCCAGCTGGGGTCAGATAAGTGATTGGACTGACGTCCCAACAGATGCTCTAGTTAAAAGTCCCGTCTACACAATCAACATTAAGGCACCTATGCTGAATAAACTCTTGGGTGTTCCTGTACAGCTTGTGTGCATAGTGTGATCAATGTGTGTTTCCGGTCCACGCCGTGAATGCAATCAATCCCCTTGTTGGACAAGAGACGCCTTCTAGCTCCTGACGTGTCGGCTGACCCAACCCACACACAAACAGGACCCCACCCCCTGCTGCCCCACAGTGCCTGAACAGAGATCTAGTTCACCTCCATCCAAACCTGACACAGCGCCTCCTCATTAGTCTGTAAAGCCCTCCAGAATGTCTTGAAAAAACTGTTTCAATTGAAAATGATTTCTCTCACCCCATAGATAATTATCAATACCACCCAACAAAAGGCAGTTCCGCTCTATTTCCTACCCATGTGAAAAACACCCCTATTATCTATTGTATTGTAAAGGTCTCCCACCAGGCAATTCAGTTTCTCTTCCTGCATACTGACCCACTACTCAGTAGGGCAGGGCTGAGACGCTTCAAAAGCCACGTGCCCACTACCATGTGGTTTTGGACTTCTACCGGCACCATATTTAAGGTACAAAATGTGTAGGTAGTTTGGAGTATTGCAATAAAGTTAGTTAAACAGCTATTTAAAAAAACGAGGAAATGGAAAGTGCAAGTGCTTTGTTCCCGGGAAATAAATCACATCCCAGTGGGGACATACCAACCTCCCATGCCTGGTTAATCAAAGGCCAGAAGCCTATCTTGAACTGCCTAGGTTGAGTTAGGCGGATACAAGGCTAAAGTCACCTCGCAATTTGCCTAGATTAAAGCAACAAGCCCAGCTAACCAACAAGCTTACACTCACTGGGCTTTTTCAAAAGACAGAATAAAACATGAATACAACAGAAATGTAGTCAGTTCACAATAATAAATATATCATTGCAAATACTGCTGCTGACCCTCTCAGCTGACCACTGTCTAAAAACAGAAAACTGACAAGCAACCCAACAGAATGTCAGTAGAAAGTAACTACCATTGATTTTCAAGCTATTTTGACACAAGTCTATCTTTGATGGTGTAAAATTTTAGATTTTACATTTCCGCTCTTCAACCTAGACTGTATGTGTGCATTCATTGATTGAAATTTGACAGCCATATAGGTCAGTGAACACTTTTCTTTACATGTGCGGTTTCAATTTGATATGGAACGCTATGTCTAGAATGCCTTGACTAACACTAAAGGAACTGGTTGCTCCAGTGCACACATGTACTATTAGTGCACATGGTAACAGGAAGCAGCAGGGTCTATCATCACTCTAGCATTCTCTACTGTAGTTGACAAGAAGCGGCAGACGCCACAGCAGGGTTTAGGGTTAGCCAGATTAGACTCCCTGAGGAGGAGATATCTAATCAGAGGGCGACAGGTGGTCTTTCCAATGCACTGCACGGTCAGTCCTTCAATCCCTGCTGTGGAGAGTCTAGTGGTATTCACTGCCGGGAATGTAAGTGACGATGTTTGTCAAGCTGATAACCCCGAGCAGAGCTAAAGCAGTAGGCTCGAACTTGACCTCAGGTTGACATTATTATAGCTGGAAGTGTCATTCAGGTGTTTGTAAACACAGAGCAGGTGTGTAGGCCCACATTTAAGCTAGGAATGTGTTAACTCTAGTAATACTCACTACTCGAGCACAAGAACCATCTCTGTGGGGGTCTCGTAGACCTGATGTAGGGTGATGATCCTGTGGCTGGGGTCTGTTAGTTCCAGAACAGCCACCTCATGGAGAACCTCTGATCTGCAATCCTGGCCCTTTCTCCTCTTTCTCAGGAACTTTGCAGCGTACAATGTCCCTGTGCTTTTCTCAACACACCTCTTCACCACAGCAAACTTTCCCCTGGAGAAAAACAGGAAAACATTAAAACTATTGTAGCGCAGGCTTTAGTGGTTAGCTAAGATTCAAATCACACAGGACTATAGCATTGTCTTAGTGAGGGCTACGTCTAATGATAAATATTGTTTGTGATTGTGTGTTTGTTGCATGTTATCAACAAATATTTATTTAGCAGAACTGTTACCCCCCTGCATGGAGATACATTTGTGCTAAGAATTTTGTATACCCCTGGAGAATTGGTAATAGATGTACCATGTTTTACATTTGATGACAAAAGTAATTTTGAGATATCATGCGATTTATGTTAAACTGTAGGTCATGACGGAATGCACAAATCATCAAACAAAACATGGCAACAAAGAAAATAATGAAATGACCCCTGTTCAAAAGGCTGCATACCCTCAGTTCTCAATACAATGTATTGCCACTTTACCATCATTGACAGGGTGTAGTTGTTTGTGATGAGGCTCTGAATTTTTCCAGATCATGCAAGGTCTTTGGTCGTCTTGAATGAACCACACGTTTGAGATCTCCCCAGAGTGTCTCAATGATATTAAGGTCAGGAGACCTAGTCTGGCCACTCCATAACCTTCACCTAACATTAGGGGGGCAACGGATCATGAAACTCACGGATCGGATCGGTTTTCGGATCAGAGTCACGGATCGGATCATTTTTCGGATCACAAAATAAAAAAATGTATAAAATAATTGGAATTTGGGTTAGTTGTTTTTATAATTTTCAGTGGTTATGATGAGCAATATGAGAGAGAAATTTGGTTAACATTGATCGTTGTTTAGGTACATTAAATCACCTTAAGCCTTTTCCTCGCCATAGGAGCCAATGAAGAAGAAAACTTTAAGGTGAAATTATATAATCGTCTTCTAATTATATAATCGTTGGATTTCGGTTACTTATTTTGACAGGCTTAAGTGTTCATAACAAGAAATGGCCATGAGAAATTTGGTGATGATTGACCATTGTTTAGGTACATTAAAACCACGTTAAGTTTTTTCACATTAAGCCTTTTAGTAGGCTATGTCCCGTATGCGATGGGATGTCGTAACGTGGCTCAAACACTTTCAGCATGTTTAAAGTCCTCATTTTGCACAA
>JACXGM010025229.1:0-15400 GCA_016801145.1 Umbra pygmaea | reverse complement strand
AACATTGTAATGTTATTTGTTAAAGGCACAATTGTTTATTGTGACTATGGCTTTTCATTGTATCATTTATAGCTTCTAAATCACCTTTTAGGACAGGTCAGTTAGTGCGAGCCTTGCTTCTATGGTGTTATTTTAAACTTAGGGTTTCAGAAGTGTTGGGGAAATGGGTAGGACTCTGTAGTACAACTGGTGCTGTAGTTGTTATTTGTAATTATGGCTTTTCATTGTATAATTTATAGCTTCTAAATCACCAAATGGCCCCCTGTTATTATACATCTAAATGGCCCCCTGAAATTATACCTCTACCACCATATATATATTTTTAAATATATTTATTTATCAGATGTACAGCAATGATGACAGACACAAAGGTGCATAGCAAAATTTTCCTCCCCATACCCCTTCCCCCACCCCCCCGCCCCCCTCCACATCCACACCACCCAAGTCCCCCACCCCCAGACCACACACAAAACATCCACACGAAAACACATCACATGGACATACATGTATAGCTAATTTACAATGGTAAGATTAATACTAATACTAACTTGGTTTAAGGGAAATCTGTGGGAAGCATTTGCAGACTGTTACAAGTATGAAATAAATGACTTCCATTTGTCAGAAAATTTAGAGTGATTTAGATACTACCACCATATTTGACGGAATGTATAGTATATGGGCTTCTTTTCTGCTTATGCTTTTTTCCTTCCAAAATGTGTACTGGTTTTCATGGCCAAAGATAGGTATTTTGACATCATCCACAAAATCAAAGAAAAGACGCACACTCCAGGTATCTTGCTCCAAAAATTATATTTAAGTGTCCAACGGCAATAGGTATGCCTTCTTCAGGGTTATTTTGACATCATCCAACAAAGGTAAATTCTTAGACTTCGCTAATCAACCTTGTCTAACTGAATGAAACTGGTGATTTGCAGATTGGTGTCATATCTGCTATATTTTGTTTTACTTATTTTGGTATAATGTAGTTGTATACAAGTAACGTTTTTATACTTTTATAGAAATTGTTTGCAGATTTATACTGTTCCCTATACCTTTTTTAAATAAAAATTTGTTTTATTTGCGATTTTTCCAGATTTTGCTACCATCCCAATTCCCTCTTGAATCCTGCCTTGTCGACAGCTCCGCAACTCCTTGGAAAGATTTGTGGGATGACGAGGGGCGCGTACGTGGTTCATCCAGTCACATGTCGCACAAGCTGCCAATTCTTTTTGCACTGTTGATTACATTTACCAACTATACTTCCACAATTTAATTTACACATGCCCGATCTGAACACAAGGAGTTGCTGGAGAGCGATGTGGTAGGATAGATAATCTAATTTATCTAACTCAAATCCTGGGCAGCCAGTTTTATAACAGTTTTGCACTGCCTAGTGCAGGCAAGTCAGAGAACCCATGGTCAGGCTCGAACCCATGACCATCGTGGACCACGCGGAGCCCCCAATACCTTTCTGTTGTGAAAAAATATTTACAATATAAAAATAGGAACGGCTGCTTTAAAACATGGTAAAGAACTTTGACAGACCTTGACTGAAAAGCCTCATTGGCATATTTCCTTTTAATATTTGTGATGAAAGAAAATGTCCCCCATGGAAGAACTTACAGTTCAGGGTTTTAGCAGTATTTTCGGTTGTGTAACAATAATCGCCACCCGCATTTTAAATATTAAATACCATATGTGCTAATAATCTGAGGGGATTGCAGCGTTGCCTTGACAACAGATACAGGTTGGAGTAAAAGTGCTCCAGAGAACACAGGCAGCTGAGAACATTTTTTATTCCCTGTAAGGGACTGAATTACATATCTGAATTACATGTTGTTTTATACACATCGGTTCAATTCAACATTAAAGCCTAAAACAATCATGGTGTCCTTGTGCCACAGGTAATAAATCCCAGGACAGTGGCATCTTAGAAATGGAGGAGCTTCCTGTTCCTCAAAACATCAAGATTAGCAACATCACGTGTGATTCCTTTAAGATTTGCTGGGAGATGGAGCCGCAGGCAAAGGAGCGGATCACTCACTACTTTATTGACCTGAACAAGAAAGAGAACAAGAACTCCAACAAGTTCAAACACAAGGTAACTTTTTACCAAACACAACATCTAGGCTATTATAAAGGTTCAGCTCACAGAGATTTTAGAGTTCTGTAATATAATCAGCCTCATGTATTTTATAAAGCCAGTTTTAAAAGTATTTCAGAAGCCTAAACCATCAAAAGGCAAGAAATGCAGAGGCAGATGCACTATAATGAAAAAAGATCCATGCCTTTGAGATATCAATAACATTATTTCTACACAATGCACTACAACCACATCTTAACCGTTCAATGCCAATCAAAATGTACAATGGGTGTAAGCACATGATAACTTTTACTAGCACTCAGAACTCCCCATCCCACTCTACAATATGCTCTCAAACCTGGTTACCTTGTGTACACTACTAGTAGAATTACCAGTTTTAATTACAACGCAGTCTTTTTCCTGTGATTAATAAAAACCTACATATAAAGAAGTAATGATCTATCTGAAGTTCTCCCTGCAAGGACAAATTAATAGAAAATTACATTGTGCTTTTTAAGGACTGTATCTCATACATGAGGAAGCTACTACTGATATTGTTCCCTTTATGATCATTATGACATCTGACCTCTTGGTAAATAAAGTATACAAGAAATGCTTAATTTCTAAGTGGATACTGTATGTCTTGCAGTTTGGTGTTTTGTGGGCCTTGTGTATGTATGTTTGGTGTTAGATCTCTCCCTCTCTGTCCAGGATGTCCCCACTAAACTGGTCGCTAAAGCAGTGCCTCTGCCTATGACAGTGAGAGGTCACTGGTTCCTCAGCCCTCGAACAGAATACACTGTGGCTGTCCAGACAGCCTCCAAACACACTGACGGAGATTATGCTGTCTCAGAGTGGAGTGAGATCATTGAATTTACCACCGCTGGTAAGGCACAGAAAAAACATACATATTTTTTAAACTTGCTTTAAATTTATCCGTTTTTACATTGGGTAAATACTCTATTATCTCTTATACAGTTGTGCTCAAAAGTTTGCATACCCCTCTAAAATTGGTAATAGATGTACCATTTTTAAAGAAAACATGAGTGAGCAGGCAAAAAAAATATCAATCATATTCTACTGTAGGTCATAACAGAATTTCACAATCATAAAGCAAAACATGGCAACAAAGAACATACTGAAATGACCACTTCTTCAAAAGGCTGCATACCCTCAGTTCTCAATATGGTGTATTGCCCCCTAGCATCAATGACAGCGTACAGTCATTTGTGACAGTTATCTATGAGGCCCCATATTCTTGCAGGTGGTATAACTGCCCATTCGTTTTGGCTAAATGCCTCCAGGTCATGCAAAGTCTTTGGTCGTCTTGCATGAGATCTATGGCTTGATCATATTAAGGTCAGGAGACTGTGATGGCCACTTCAGAAACTTCACCTTTTTCTGCTGTAACCACTGGAGCATGGGACGAGTCCCCCTCACTTTTAAAAGTTATTCATTTGGAACCCTCAACTTTTACCATGTGAAACTTCAGCACATCAGTCTATCACCCAACCCCCGCCACATTGTCCCCCCCACATTAGAAATGCTTCCAACGCCCATGCAATGGAGGGTCAACTTGACCTTGTGCTTAGGGTCATTATCGTGCTGGAAAGTCCAAGAGCATCCCATGTGCAGCTTTCATGCAGAAGAATGCAAATTGTCTACCATTATTGTTTGATAACATGCTGGAGTCATTTTGCCATAAATTTTCACAAGGTTCACCGTGCCTTTAGAGCTCACACACACCAAAAAAATCAGTGAGCCACCACCATGTTTCACAATGGGGATGGTATTCTTTTCACTTTTTTGTGGCACTGGCACAGTAAAGCCTTCTTTCTGGCAACTCGACCATGCAGCTCATTATTGTTCAAGTATCGTTGTATTGTGGTCCTTGAAACAACTACACCTTCTTTTTCCAGAGCAGCCTGTATGTCTCCCGAGGTTACCTGTGGGTTTTCTTTCTATCCCGAGCAATTCTTCTGGCGGTTTTGACTGCAATCTTTCTTGGTCTACCTGACCTTGGCTTGGTATCAAGAAATCCCTGAATCTTCCACTTCTTAATAAGTGATTGTACAGTACTGACTGACATTTGCAAGGCTTTAGATATATTTTTATATACTTTTCCAATTTTATACAGTTCCATTATCTTAATACACAGGTCTTTTGACAGTTATTTTCCCATGGCTCAGTATCTAGACTGCTCAGTGCATCCACGTGAGAGCTAATAAAGTAATTGACTATTTCTACACAGACAATAATTGGAATTTAAAATGCAATAAGTGTGGGAAATTAACCCTTACTTGACATTTTAACAAGGCCAAACATTCAAGGGTTTGTAAACTTTTGATCAGGGCCATTTGGGTGATTTTGTTTTTGGCAATTCCGAACCTGTGTTTCCAGATTATTCTACGGTGCATCTAACCCAGCTCCTGGAGAAGGCTGAAGTAATCTCAGGCAGGATGCTGCCCTTCTCTGTATTCTACAGGAATCAGAACAAAGAGTATTTTGACCAGGCTAGGTGAGTCCAAATACCATGACAGCCAGCAGTTATATGACATTGTAATACTATATGTTCATAATGTATAATGTGGGGGAATCACATAATATAAATGCTTCAGGGCCACATTGGAATGTTTTTATTTAACGAAGGATTCCATCTAACATATTCTTAATCCTATCAGTTTGTCAAAGCCAGTTTTCTTGTGATTCACCGGCTACAGCTGTGGATACAAGCCAACATACCATATGAGTTGGCATGGAATAATTATTATTTTCAATTTTATCCTGGTTCTTATTTAAGGCCCTGCTTCATCACAGCTATTTGGATTTGGAAGCAGTTATTAGAAAATATGTCCAGTATTATTTGTATGTACAGTACTTTTTTATCTAGTTTTTGATTAGCAAAAGTGGGGCATGTGTATTTTTCATTTTACCTATTTGGGACAGCTTCAATTAAATCTGACACATGGGTCATAGTTTGCCTATGCCAGGTTTAGGTGTTAGGGTTTAACAAAAAATACTCAAGTGCTGTATATAAGGATTTTGTCTTAGGCACTGAAAGTTATTATTCATACATAATGTAGCCACATTCACCTTATCAATCAGCTAATTACTAGTGTCAGCTACATTATGGCTGGAGTGTAAATAATGAAGACAGTAGCTCTCCAGGACCAGGGTTTTAGATCACTTAGGTAGGGTGAAATTGTTCAGAGCCATGCATCTTAGCTTGGTGGATGATGGATAAAGCTTTTTGTTTCTCATTGCTCTCTGGAAACTCCTTACGGAATATAAATGTTTTCTTGTGTTCATTTGTGGAACAAATTACCTCCCCAATGACTGCCTGAATTTGACCAAAGCATGGCGTAACATTTTAAAAAATGTATTCTTGGGAGTGATGCGGTTCAAAAGATGAGACGTCTCAAGTTCCTTCGTCTGTTGCATTAATGTATCTGTGGTCTACTGTGGCATGTGAAGCACTACAGAAACATCTTTATCTGGTAATAAATACAATAGGGGTGGTAAAATGATGTGATTGGTGTGTTAACATATCTGTAAAACTACCATGACATTGGAAGGACAAATGTATTAATTACACAAACATTTGAAGTCTTTGGATCTGAATTTAAATTCCTACCTTAGATTCATTCCAATGTACCGGTAAGTGTTGCCCTACACAGATTGTGTTATATAAAATAAATTTAGTTCCGTCAAGGTTTTTATTGTCTTATTGTCTATCTAGAGCAAAATTAAGGTTTCAGTTTGCACTGAGAAACTTGAGGAGCAGAAATGTTTTTTTACTATGTTATATAGAAATTATCGATTTTTTGTTGTAGTCATGTCTCATATTCTCTAGGCAGGTACATGGGAACCGCATGCTTCCAGCTATTAAGGACAACAGTGGGAGCCATGGCTCTCCTATCAGTGGAAAGCTAGCGGGCCTCTACTTTAGCTGCAACACAGAGTTCAACACAGGCAAGCCTCCGCAGGACTCCCCCTACGGCCGCACGCGCTTCGAGGTTAAAGCCGAGATCCTGTTCAACCCCAAGACCAACCTCTATTTTGGGGACTTCTACTGCATGTACACAGCCTACCACTATGTGATCCTGGTGCTAGCCCCGCAGGGCTCACCCGGAGATGACTTCTGTAAGGCGAGGCTTCCATCGCTCGACATCGCCAACAACCGCTTTCTGACGTGCACGGTGGACGAGGAGGCGGGCGGCACGGAGCCAGTATTTCGGCATGCCCAGGATGTAATCTTGGAGGTGATCTACACAGAGCCAGTGGACCTGGCCCTGGGCACGGTGGCAGAGATCAGTGGCCACCAACTCATGAGCCTTTCTACCTTCAATGCCAAGAAGGACCCCAGCTGCAAGACCTGCAACATTAGCGTGGGGCGCTAGCAAGGGACTTGTCTGCAGCCATGCTACTCACATGCAAACCCAGCCTTTACACTACGCTATATCCACAAAGAACCACCCTCCTTAAAGAAAACTGGTGCAAGAGAGGGACCCAGACTGTGAAAGTAATGTCAAAACAGGGTGGGGGTGCTAGAATCCCAGGCTATTAGCATTCAAATGTACACATATGCCTAAAGAAACCACATTCCTCTTCCCATCCTCACAGACTCACCCTTTTGAACGTGTTAAAGTGTATTCAACCCTCCTACCTTTTTCTGGAACAAAACAATGCAAAAGAGCTTAAGTGTACACCCATATATCCCTTCCAGCATCATCCCAACCCGCTAGCCAACACTGGCTTATTAACTGAATGAAACCTTTAAATTCTGTAACCAAACATTGTTCCGGCATGTATTCACATGTATTTAGTTTTACTAGTTGATTTTCTCTCCTGTTATTTTTCAAATGTCTCGATCTCCTCTGGAACTGATCTAAATGTCTGTTGTCTTCAGTCCAGGAAGTCAGACAGTGTTTTTTCCATTCGATTTCAGATGGAAGGTGACTCTTTACCTCCTCTATTGGCAGAGACTGGTAATTACGTAGGGCTGCAGTGTCATCATCTTTATGCCAAAGGTAACACAAATGGATATAACTTGCTGTAGAATAACAAAACCAATGCAACAGCCACTAAAAGGCATTCATGAATGAAGTAACCTTTAAGAGAATAATGCAGAATCTGCAGCATGACTTTTAACTGAGTAGAATAACTGTCAGTACCGCAACCATAGATACCTTTCTGCTATGTCATGTTTTATTTACTCTAGTTATAAGAAAACCATAAACTGTGTTTTGCAACATAAATATTAAAAATATTTATTTTTTACTGATCTATAAAATATATAAACCAGAAGTGCACGAAACTAAGGCCTATGATCGTAAAAATAGCTTATTTGGATAAAAAAAACATTGTCAAGGAAACAGGGACAACACAGACTTAATTGCATTGTGCCAACATTCACAAATTTTATTCAAAGAAATATATAATTTTAATTAACACAATTCATCATATCAAATTGTAGATAATTCATATCAAAACACAATTTAGGACTTAAAAACAAATTCACATGCACCAAACCTTCAACAGGTCTCTGTGTAATTGGGTGTTGTATCCCCCTTGCCAAGACATTTAAATGTTCAACTTTTTAACAAAGTAGACCACACAACTGTTATAAAATGCAAGTTACATTAAAGTGCCATGACATAGCTTAGAAAATGATGAAATATATCTGATATAAGCTGTGCTATGTATATATATTTTCCTAAAAAGTTAAGCATTACACTTACATCAGTGCTACAATTACAATTACCATAGTTATGAATCAAAAATTAGTTAAGGGACAGAAAATTGCTTGATGTTACCAGACAACTCGGATCATCTTGCCACCACTCTTAATGAAAGAGTCAGTAATCTAAGTAGGTTTAAGTGCATAACCATGTCATAAGGATGACATGAAACATGTGAAGCATGACAAGAACTACCAGTACCGTACTAGGACAATAACTTTAAAAATAATAGTTCTGAAAATAATGTTGTTATGAGTTCGAATAAAAATTCCCACTGTGAATGAGTCTTATTAGTCTTTGGAGTATCCTGTTTACTGATCATTGCTTCTAGTAAGCAGAGTTTAGATTTTAGGTTCTTGTACTCTCAGCTCGCAGTACTACGTAGTCCTCTTTCTGGACATTGCTTTGTGAGTAAAAGAAAAATACTAAACATTTCAGACAAGCTGCAGCATTCATTACCGGTATAGTCCCTGTGTTGCCTTATTTAGATAACTTTGTAGAGTGAATATTGTAATCAGAACATGTATTTTACTTTTAGAAGTGCTACATGTAGTGTACAACAACTGTGTATAGTTCAGAGCAGACATCTATCTCTCTAACATAAGTAATGTTTTGTGTCGTGTTAACGTGCATCACACTTGTACCATTCCGCTGAATTACGATATTTTTGTGGATGTGTTCTTTTATTTTTCACAAGGCATTGTTAGACTATGACAACCAAATGTTATGGTTTATTAAAAGGAAATCAAAGTAAAAGCAAACTGTGAAGAATCTTACCTCAAAGCCTTGTACCCTTAGCTGCTTCAGTCAATGTGATCTACAGTACTGTAGAAGGTGCCAGTAAGGTACCGTTATAAGACATCCACCATATCCTAAATAAACCCTTATGCACCAGCAAAATCAATGACAGCAGGGCACACCTTGACACAATGCAGTGTTGTGTATACCTCCAGAAGTGACATTAGAGGTGTTTTAGCTACCTCATTGTAATGCAAACCTAATGGGTAATCTGAAGAAAGCACAACACTCTATGATGTCGCCTGCGGCTGTCCTTCATACTCTCTTCGTCAGAACCCTCCTCTTCCTCCTCAGTGGAAAAGATATTAAGCAAGAGAGAGAGAAAAAAATGTGCTGCATTGTAAGAGAACTACAGTGCTGTACAAAATATGTACAGTAGTGTAATGGAGAAGAACATCCACTAGGGGAGATGTTGTCCTTACATCAGCTGATTTTGGCCTGAGAGCTTTGTGAAACCTAAAGTCTGCATCTCATCCCCAGATACAGACCAACAGACAGGCACACACAAAAACAGAAAGGGGTTTGGTCTTGCATTAACGGTGAGGAGAGAACTGTCCATGAATGGCCTTGACCCCTTGATTGGAAATAATAAAATATACATTCCTTTGTCTTTATCAGATGGTAATTCTGTACGGAAGCCTTCATCAATCAAACTATACAGTCATTCTGAAACTAAACGTTTTGCTTCTGGGCTATAAAGGGCTTTAAATGAAAAGGTACCCTTTCTAGAATCAGAGCAGGAACAATGGAAATACTTTCTCTTTTCTAACTGACCAGCTTACAATCGCTGCAAAAACTGTATTCCTTGATATTTTAAAATCGAATAAATAATGTATATGGGATAGTGATTCCTTACACACAGCCTAAAGGGGACCTAGGGGCATGCTAATATGGATGTTACAGAGTTATTCTTCATGGTCTACATGCATTCAACAATACTTAACAAAAATATTACATACATTTTTGTATTGGCTCTATATGACATACATGCATGCAAATCAATATCTCAGAATGTTGAATTTTATTTATTCATCTTGTAGCCAAGAGTCTTCTGAATCCCAAACTGTAAAGCACTGTAAAAAAAGTATGACCTTTTCAGAGGCCGAAATATCAAAAAAGTGCCAGGCGGACTTCAACCCCTTTAGCCCTAGAAGGATTAACTGGATTTACTTTCTCACCCTCAAGTCTTGCTTTCTTTGATCCTGCATATGTCTGAAGTCTTTAATTACCTTTTTTATTATTATATAGCTGTGTTTATGCATTGGCCCTGGCTGAGGTTGTGGCTGTGGGGGAAAGGTAGGGAACAGTCATCTGCTGCCAGGTCATACAGGAGTCAACTGGGGACAGGGTCAGTATTATCACACATTCTGGATGGGACTGGCTTCTGGCAGAGAGAACAGCATTATAACAGTATAATAGGTTCAAATAAGAAATTTACTGTACCTTTGCGCACATTCTGCTAGAAAACAAAAACATCTAAATTCACTGCCTATACTTAAAAAGATATCTGCCCATATATACACAGTGCTAATGCTAAAGCATCCCCAGTTCATTGAGACTTCAGAAACTAGAATGAGAAACACCCACCCAAAACTAGCACTGATACAACCTACGATCTCCTAAACTTAACTGAGAAAGACAACGAGACAAACAATTAGTATAGTATTACACAATAAAAGAAAAAAGACCCAGACAACAAAAAATTAAAATGTGCTGTTGGATTTCAGATTCAAATCATATAGAGAGATTCCCCTACTGTTTTCTGCTGTTATCTAGAAGTATACAATACATTAATTGGCCAAAATTACACCAACCCATATTTTATGTTAGTCAGATGCCTAAAAAAACATACGTAACCAGAAGACTGAATTTAGTTTTCAAATATTTTAATCTTCCATATAAAAAATTAAAAGGAAAGAAAAGATAAACACTACAAACATAAATACAGTAATACTGACATAATAAAACAAAGTGGTTTAACGTCATATCACAATTAAAATCTTTTTAGAGGGGTTGCATTACAGATGCTTTGCACTTCATTTAAACCCTTTAGAAACCTTGTAAAAAACATGCATGACTGAAAATAAATCCATATTTTCAACCTGTGGTCTTAAGCCTGAAGAGGAATATGAACAAAATAGCATAACAATCATTAAAGTCCTTAAGTAAAATATGACATTATGGGACTGGTTAATGGATGTGAAAATGTTTACAAATGTTAATAGATTTCCAGAGAATTATACAAAATAGAATGCTATTGAAAACAAAATTAAAACAGCAATAAATAGGACCAGCCTGGTGAACAAATGCAGTAAAAAGTAAGAAATAATATTTACTGTATATTTAAAATGTTTATTTATAATATATATATACACACACACACACACACACACACACACTGGCCACTTCATTACGAACACCTTGCTAGTACTGGGTTGGACCCACTTTTGACTTCAGAACTGCAATAATTGTTCGTGGCATAGCTTTTTGCAAGGTTAAACATTCCTCAGAGATTTGGTCCATATTGACATTACTGCATCATTGAGTTCACATCCTGGATGCAAATCTCCCGTTCCACCACATCCCAAAGATGCTCGATTGGATTTAGATCTGGTGACTGTGGAGGCCATTTGAGTACAGTGAACTCATTGTCATGTTCAAGAAAACAGTTTGACATGATGTGGGTTTTGTGACATGGCACGTTATCCTGCTGGAAGTAGCCATTAGAAGATGGGTACACTGTGGTCATAAAGAGATAGACATGGTAACAACAATACTCAGGTAGGCTGTGGCACTCAAACCAAGCTCAAATGATACCAAGGCAGCATTACACCACTACCACCTTTTGTTTGTGAAAGGCAGGAGGGATCCATGCTTTGAAGTGGTTTACACAAATTTCTGACCCTGCATCTGAATGTAGCAGCAGAAACCGAGACTCATCAGACCATATTGTCCCATTTTGTTGGGCCCAAATTGTAGCTTCAGTTTCCTGTTGTTAGCTGGGTGGTCTGTAGCCCATCTGCTTTAAGGTTCGACATGTTGTCTTCGGCATTCCATGGTTGTAACAAGTGGTTATTTGAGTTACTGTTGCCTTTTTATCAGCTCGATCCAGTCTGGCCTTTCTCTTCTGACCTCTGCAAAAGGCATTTTCGCCCAGAGAATTGACGTGCACTGGATATTTCCTATATATATATATATATATATATATATAGGGCATAACCTATTGACAGACATTAACCATACTGGTGATTTGGTGAGCTTTAGTGTGTCTACAAGTGAATAGAGTACATTAAAGTCCATTCCTTTCTTTTTTCCAATCCCTGTTTTGTTTCCAGGTAATACTAATTTAGCCTATGTCAATTCATTTAAAAAATATTTTGTCTGTTTTCAACAAACATCTTAGCATGCTGTTTTTGGTTTGCATTTTCCCACAGGGTCAGCAGAAGAAATGTAAATTTCCATTCTAAGCATGGAAAGGTATGGAAATGTAAAAAATATAATTCATTTCAATGTAGTGTAGTAATTTTCAAAGAAAGTATTTTGTTGACAGACCTCTTAAAATGAGGCCATAATTAAAAAGTTCAACATAAGCATTTTGAACAAAACTTTGGGGTATTACATTTTTGTAAAAAGAAATTACACACATGAGAAATAAAGATGAAATAAAATCAAAAATAATTCAAGCAAAAGTGAAAGATGATTAGATCAAAATTCAAACTCATTAAAAGCAAATGCCTAGAATTTTCAACAAAACTATCAATATCAGAGGCACACTAAAACAAGGCATCATCAGTAAACCTGTTTTCCCCCACTTTTGCTGTTCATAGTGAAATGCATTTAGATTGTCTGGAGTTATTCAGTGTTGTTTAAAAGTAAACTATAGTGTTGCTTTGAATGAGTTGGCAACTTTCGATAAAAACAGAAAGTATAGCCAAATCCCTATGCATTTACATTTTCTTAATTTCTTAAGATATACCAAGTTTTTTTGTAGATTAGATAAAACAACATGGTTATTTTGAATGACTAGGCAAATTCCAATAAAAAACATATAGCAGCAATTGGGGCATGAACCAGCAATCTTCAGATTCAGAAGCCACTAAGGAAGTTAACCTACTGTAAAATATGTCATGGAAAATTATTTTCCAGAATAAACGATACAATCCCACATGGACTTTTTAGGTATGTGTATATGACAATCAATGTAATTATGCATGTAGATGTTTTTTTACACATCTACATCTTGCTGTTAGCCCTACACATCAAAAATATGCTCAAACTAGCAATCAAAACAAAAATACTCACAAGCAGAAAAAAATAAGATCTGAGAAGCAAAAATAAAAAGTATAAGCTCCAGGCAAGAACATGAGCAAAATGGAATCAACAGGAATTGCTGTTGAAAGATTAACCAAAAACAACGTCTTTGTTAGCTGTCAAATCATGTATATCCAAGGTTTGCTCTTAATTCAGAACTATTTGTTGCAAGATTTTGATGTTTTCTCTATACATTTTGCGTTCACATTTGTTTTATTTTGTTCTCAACTACTACTTTTGCTTGAAAATAATCTATTTCATTTTCATCTTACATACGGTACATATGCAGTGAAGTCGATGGCACAAAAATCAATAAAAATGTTGTCCTTTCATATAAGTTTTAAAACGTATATTGAAAACACTACAAAGATCAGGTACTGTACTCACCAGCTGACAAACACTGGTAAAATGTACTAGCAAAAATCAGTCATACCACATCATGCTAAGGTCATTTTGAAGGCCTAGTTTCAGGCTACAGAGGCAATTTTGTCACAGTTGCTAGTGTACTCGATAATGGGCCTGTCTATACCTGCCTTCTTTTTGTCCCAACAGGGTAGTGCACACAGAAAGAGAGTCACCCCACCCAAGAGCACAGATCCTCCACTGAAGTAAAAAGCCAGGTCATAAGACTGGGTCCAGTCAAAGAACCACCCTGGGTCAGTGAAAAACAGAGGAGAGAAAAAAACAAGAATTTAATTAGTCAGCAAAATCTTTCAAAAAGCATTAATATGACTATGCCTAACATTTTCAAAAGTACAGTCTTCCTTACCAACAACAGGTGGACCAATCATGATTCCGAAGCCCCCAAAAAACATGAGGATTCCATGGGCTTGTGTCAGATTGTCCAGGCCCACGATACTGGTGGTAATGTACGACGTCAGGGACCAGTTCCCTGAGAAGAAGCCCATCACAGCGGAGAGGACTTGCAGGCCCGTGTAGCTTGTTGAGACGGGGATGAGAAGGAGCGCTGTCCCAGTGACTAGCAGTGTGAAGGCATACAGGAACACACTGTCCATCCATTTCACATCAGCTAGAATGCCCAGGACCAGCTTGCCCACACCGCTCATGATGGCTCCAATAGAAACCAGTGGGATGATGCTAACCTCCGCAATGAAGCCCTCACTCAGGGCCACATCCTCCATAAACAGGACGGGAGGAAATGCACCCAGTGTAAACAGGAAAATGGATATACAAAGGGCCATGAATTTCCTGTTATGCAAAAAGTCAGCTGTGGTGTTTATGTACTTTAGGTAAGCTCTATAGTTCTTTTTGATCATTTTCACTATGGCTGACCCGGCCATGAAGCTCCTATTTTTTTCGACTGTGGAGATGTCTTTGGCATCAATGGTTATCAGGAGATCCTTGATCGTCATGGGTTTCTCAACAGTGCCCGGTGTGGTTTGGAGGTTGTCGGCAGGCAGTTTCTCGAAAAGCTGCTCCTCTGTGTGCTCCAGAGCAGCCTTCTGTTTGAGGTAGTAACCGGGCATGTTCAGGGGCCTCATGAACCCAGCACAGGCCATGAGGTTTAGGGATAAGGCTCCAATGATTAGAAGGCAGCCTTCCAGACCAAAGTGAACAATTAGCTCATTTTGAGCTGTGGCATAGAGGAATCCTCCAGCACTTGTACCTACATGAGAGAAAGGAATTTTTATAATTTTTTTAAATAAGCCTTTGAAGATCAATAGATAGCTCTGGAACAAATTAAGAAACCTCTACATTTTTTCCTAAATCAATCCCATTGAAAACCTCTGGAATGTGATGAAGAGGAAGATGCTTGGTCACAAGCATCAAACAAAGACGAGCTCCTCAAATTTTTGCACCAGGAATGGAACAAAGTCACTCAACATCAATGAGAAAGACTGGTGGAGAGCATGCCAAGATGTATGAAAGACGGTTATTATTATAATAAAATTATTATTCCACCAAATATTGATATCTGAACTCTTCCTAAGTTAACACATTAGTATTGTGTTATTTAAAAATAAATGTGAACATAGTTTCTTTGTATCATTCGAGGTTGGACAACACTGCATCTTTTTTGTTATTCTGATCAGTTAGAAATGAATACTCTGAATGACTATATTTGTATTTTTTTATTTATTATTTTTTTAAGAGTGAAAAAAGAAAGAACTAATCATGGAGATTTCCTGTAAACCCACTGAGAGCATACTGTATGATGGATGATATACTTTATGATGGCTGATATACTGTATGATGGCTGAGATCCTGTATGTTAGCTGATATACTGTATGATGCCTGATATACTGTATGTTAGCTGATATACTGTATGATGCCTGATATACTGTATGTTAGCTGATATACTGTATGTTAGCTAATATACTGTATGTTAGCTGATATACTGTATGATGGCTGATATACTGTATGTTAGCTGATATTGTGTATGTTAGCTGATATACTGTATGATGGCTGATATACTGTATGTTAGCTGATATACTGTATGATGGCT
>JACXGM010025228.1:0-15399 GCA_016801145.1 Umbra pygmaea | reverse complement strand
TAGCGGCTTGAGCTCAAACAACGCTAAGAGAGAGCTACGAATGGTCCAGACCAACCTTACGAAAGTATGACTTACAGAAGATATACTTAGAGTACGAACGTTTCGGGAACCGTGCCATTAGGTTAAGAGAGAGGTTAAGGAATAGGTTAAGAACTACTTAGCGATAAGAACGTTTTGGGGAACCGGGCCCAGATTCTTATTTGCAACTGTGGCCTGGTCAAGATAAAGCGCAAGGTGCAATACAATATAAAGTTACACACACAGCAAAAAGTCTGGTGTTAAATTAACACTCTCAGTGTTTATATAGCTCCAGCTGTGCATGAAGTTACACAAAATACAAAACACAGAATGTAGCATATTCAGTTAGAGTATACGGCAGGAATTATATATAGTCTGTGCAAATGAGGTCTAAGCTAGAGCGGTAGATCAGTCGGAATACAAAGTGTTGGGTCAAAAACAACACTGGAATAGGTGACGTACTGAGCATGGCTGTGCAGATGATAGTGAGCAAAATTGTACATGGACAGCTGTGCAGGTGAATATGTTTGAAATGTGCTACCAGAGAGATGAAGGCACCAGGGTATTAAATGGGCAGAGACAAGGTGCGAGAGAGGGGGAGAGTCAACGTGCACACTGGTCTGACATTAGCTCTGATTGTAATTTTTTAAAGGTAATTATTCTTCCAATCGTTAGCAGCAAAGAACTGGAAGAAGTGGCGACCAAAGCAGGTAAGGCTTTTGTGGCAACCAGAGAGATACATACCTGTTTAAGGGCAGGCTGCGAGTGGGTGATGCTCTGGATATTAGTGAGCTTAGGAAATGTGTTTTTTTTTGCCTAGTAAAGCCTTGTAGATGAGATGATACCAGTGAGCTAGGCACCGAGTGTGTAAACTAGTACATAAAGTTCACAGTGGTGGTGTTATATGGGGCATTAATGACAAAAAGCATGGCGTAGTACACTAAGTCAGGACAGTCAATGGTCATGGATTCGAGCCTTTTCCCGGGCCTCCTGCACGAGGTAGTGCAAAATTGGCACAGCGCTGCCTGGGATTTGGGTTACATAAGTCAGAAGTCTATCCTGCCACAATGACTCCTTGTGTTCAGATCAGGCGCCTGTAAATTCAATCGTGGAAGTATAGTCGGTGAACGCAATCATCCCGTTCATGATCCGATTAATGGCTTCCGTGTTGCGTGAACAGTACGAAAATAATCTTCTTCGTTGGGTTAATGGCGGATCGCAACCAACTTAAGGTGCATATACCGCCACCAACTGTACCGGAGTGTGAGGCCGGTCACGGCCCACCCAATTCAACACCACCCACCACACCCTATCACCCTAGAAATTAAAATACAGCCCACTACCCCCCCACCCCACTACCTACCCTCCCCCTTCCCCTTCCCTTTCATCAGCTCGTGAACCATCTCCCCCGTGATGTCAGTAATACCCATAAACTCCCTAGCAACACCCACCACAACATCAATCCTAGCATTGCTTCCCTTAACCTGACTAAAAACATTCACCACACTACACAGAAACACCAAAAACTCAACCCTGCCCACCACCAACGAATCCTTACCAACCACACACTCATGCTTACACGTCTCAGACAACACCACACTGTGAACACCCATAGCGTTCTCCAACACCGGGCCCATAACCCGCTCCTTCTCCACCTGCACACCTACCCCTAGTCCCCCTACTCTCCGCACTGCTTCCGCATACGTGACCTTATCCACCACCTTAACCCGCTGTGCCTCTGCCGCCCTCTTCTGAACCACACACCCTCCAAACGCAGCACTGTGCTCCCCACCACAATTACAGCACCTCACCTTGTCCACTACCCGACACTTACCATACTCATGTGCACCCCCACACCTACCCTGCCCTCTACACACTGCCGCCACATGCCCCATACGCTGACACCTAAAACACCTCAATAGTTCAGACCGGTCCAGAGTGGTGATGCTTGTTGGGCAGGCAGGTGCGCTGAGTGATTGGTTGTAAGAGAATGCATTTATTTTTACTAGCGATTTAAAGCAGTTGTAGAACATTGAAGGAGTGATGGACGGCCGGGCCAGACGAGGGTGGTGCCGTGATGGACGGATGACTGAGAGAAGGAGAGGGATGTTGGGTTATAGGTGCTGAGGGAAGGTTTGCTGGAGGGTTAGTGATTATCAATGGAAGAGAGCAGTTGCAAGGAGGATTAAAACTGCTAAAAGGGAGGCGTGGGGGGAGTTCTGTTCTACTATCGGGAGGGGGACAGGTCTGGGTAAGGTGTGGAGGATGTTTAGGAAGATGTTAAGGAAGGGTGCGGGGAAGATGCCGGCATTGGTGGAAGGTGGTGTTACTGTGGTTACTAATGGGGATAAAGCCAATGTAATAGGTAGGGCATTTGAGGCTGTGCACCGGGGTGATCATATTAGTGAGGAGGAGAAGAGAAGGCAAGTGGACGTACTTAGGGCACATGGTGATGTCATGGTGAGGAGGGGTGAGACTGGTGAGGCGACGGATGTTGAGTTTACTATGTATGAATTGGTGAAAGCCTTGCACGGTTGTAAAAGGACAGCCCCAGGGGAAGACAGGATCCGTTATGTTATGGTTGAGCAAGCGTTGGATAGTGTGCGGAGAGCAGTGTTGGAATTGTGCAATAAGTGTGGAGGACTGGGATTTTGCCTACTGGGTGGAAAAGAGCAGTAGTTTTGCCCTTTTTAAAGTCAGGTAAGGACCCTACAAAACCGGCTAGTAATAAGCCTATAGTGTTAACATCTAATTTGGGGAAAATAATGGAGAAGATGGTGGTCAGTAGGGGGGTGCATTTTTTGGAGCAAAGGGGTTTGGTGAGTGCAGCACAGAGTGGGTTCAGGAGGGGTATGTCAATGTCACATGCTTTAGTCACAGTGAGCACAGAGATAGCAAAAACTTTAACAATGAAGGAGATGATGTGTGTGGCATACTTTGATGTGGAAAAGCTTGTGAGATGATGTGGATGGAAGGTTTATTAATTAAGTTGAGTGCTTTGGGTGTAGGTGGTAGATTTATATGTTTGAAAGTGAGCTGAAGTTTTGAATGATGCACACTGACACCATCTGCAGCAAGATGATGTTGTAGGTCTTTGGAGGTGGTCTGTGGGCTGTTTTTGACCATTCTCACCATCCTTCGCCATACCCTCTCCGATATTTCACTTGGGCTGGCACTTCTGGCCTTAAAAGAAACTGTGCCGGTCATCTTCCATTTCCTCACTATGTTCCTCACAGTGGACATGGACAGCTTACATCTCTGCGCTAGCTTTTTGTAGCCTTCGGCTAAAACATACTGTTGAACAATCTTTGTATTCAGGTCATTTGAGCGTTGTTTTTGAGGACCCCATGTTGCCACTCTTCAGAGGAGAGTCAAAAAGAACAACAACTTGCAATTGGCCACCTTAAATACCTTTTCTCCTGATTGGATGCACCTGTCTATGAAATTCAAGGCTTAATGAGCTCACCAAACCAATTGTGTGTTCCAATTAATAGTGTTAGGTAGTTACATGTATTCAAATCAACAAAATGACAAGGGTGCCCACATTTATGCACCTGTCTAATGTTATTTTGATGCATATTGCACATTATCTGTTAATCCAATGAACCTCATTTTACTAATGAAATATTACTGTGTCCTTCAGTTATTTGATAGATCAAAATGAAAGGTGTGTGGAGGTGAGGCCTATGAGGGTGTTGGGGTGTTCTGACTCAGCTGCTGTGTTAGGCAGCATCTGATCTGGTAGGTCAGATAGAGGTGATGTGTTGGTGGAACTGATGGTTTTGTTGTTGGGGTTAGAGAGGATGGGGTGGTGGTTAGGTTTTGTTTGGTGCTGCCTCATGTGGGGGTGGACGGTAATGAAGTGGCAGATAGGTTGTCTAAGGGTGCATGTAGAAAGGAGAGGGTGAGTGTGGAGGTACCATTGGGCCAGGGGGAAGTTAAACTGGACTATTGGTAGGGGAAATGGGATGGTAGCAGGAAGGGGAGAGGGTATTATGAGGTGCAGCAGACAGTGAGGTTAGAGACAGGGACTATGGGGTGTAGGAGAAAAGAGGTGATGTGGTGTAGGTTGAGGCACACAGGGTTGAATTCATCCTTAAGACGGGTCTGTTTAATGGGTGTGTAGTGGAGGAAACGGTGGACCATGTGTTGTTGCATTGTGGGAAGTATGATGTTGAGAGGGAACCGTGTATGTGAAGTTTGGGGAGGGGCAGGAAGTGGGATATGGGGGTGTAGTTGGCAGGTGGGAAGGGGAGTGGGGTGGGGTGGTGTCGAGGGCTGTATTTAAATTTCTTAGGGTGACAGGTTTAGATAGGAGAATTTAAATTTGGTGGGCTGTGACCGCCCTCAAACTCCGGTACAGTAGGTGGCAGTATATTCACTTTTAAGTCGGTTGCGATCTGCCATAAATCAAAGAAGAAGGGAAAAAAGAAGAAGAAGAAGGAGTGATGTACCTGTATGGCACACTGGAATGTGATCAAAGCTGTTTTGGGAGTTTGTTAACAGTGACCAATGTAGAGCCAGATGTGTAAATAATGATGTCCTGTGCATAGAGGTGGATCCGAATCATTGTTTTCCGAAAAGATCATGGCCAGCGGTAGTCCTAGATGAAAATAAAGGAAGCAATCATTGACAGTTCCTACTAGGAACGCCTGTAATCTCAATTTTAAAGTAGCCCTAGTGGACTAAGGTTTTTTCATCGTTATTGACTGGTTCCTCCTAATGACCAGTTGGATTTATCTCGATCACTTACCATAGTGTTATTTACGCATAGCTACTTTGTACCTAAACAAATGTACCCATCTACCTAAACCCCTACTCTTCATTATTTTTTTCTAACTGTGTATTGTACAGCGCCACGCGACTGTATTCACCAGTCATCTACCTCCTAATATTGACATCTGTTGCACTACTTGTTGCACTACTTGTACAAATGCTAATTGTAATACTTGTCTGACCTGCACACTGTATTATTTATTATTAATTCACTATTTTTCTCTGTTTTTACTATTTATTGTGCACTCCTTGTCTTGTAATTATTTGTGTAACTTCTTGTTGTCTGTACCTTAACGCTTTTATCTTGGCCAGGATTCTCAACGTGCCCACCTGGTTAAATAAAGGTTAAATAAATAAAATAAAATCAGATGTTGTTATTTCAAAATGTCTAAAAATTGCATTTTCTAACTGCCTTAGAAAGCATGATGATGATGACTTATGTATCTTGCATTTCTACACTAAGCTTATCAACAACCGTGCCGCCATGCGGACAAAGCTAGTTGTGGGTAAAGAAAACAGCGGGGAAAGTGCACAGAAACTGTCAGAGTGGATCAAGAGCTGTAGGCTGCATGGGGCTTTCTGTAGTTGGATCAGTAGATCGATTGTTCTTTCAGAGTCAAAGACAGTTGAGGGGAGAGACGCACTCAGGAATAGAGAAGTCCCATGGGGATCCTTTCAGCACCATATGCTCTCATCTACGGTTCGAAATCCTTATGCTATCTCGCACCGACCATTAACCTTTAACCTAGGAATTAAACACTGTCTTAAAAATACAGCCAATGCGTAGAGTGCAGTGCAATTGTTCCTGTCATTGTTATTGACGGGACACTAACTCGAAGGTTGTAATGTAGTGGACATGTCATATGTCAGTTTAGATTAATGGTGACGATGATGCGCCATTAGAATTAATATGGGGAAAGAGTATTAATGAACCAAGCTATACGCCTATTAATGCACATTTTGGCAACTGAGAAAAATAGCTCATTGTACAATACCGTTATTTTTATGTATTATCATTGTTACATTATCATGTGCATTGTTTTTCACTTCAAAATATAATTTGACGGATGCGAAGAGGATTCAAGCAGATACTGTGTCTCATAACCTACTTCAAACTGTTTTGTCAAATGCCTTCCCATCTTATCAGAACGCTTTGATCGTCGTGCACTACTCTGTCTGTACGGACGGCCGTTCACACCTCGTACAATTTGGGGCTCAGGTGTTAACATCTACCAAAGACTTAGCGGCGAGAACGCTAATTGTAGTTAGCCAGTGCAATAGGCTATTAAAAGCTAACAACAATTTGTTATTTAAATCGTTTTTTAACGCTTTTTTTAAATCGAAAAAAATGAAAACATCTAGTCCAAGAAAGTTACTTTGTGAACATGAAAGATGCATTAGCCTACTAATACTGCAAAATTTAACCCAGCTAAATTTAAAATGTTTCAATTAACAACGTAGGCTTTTTTTCTTTAGGGAAAGTTAACTGAAAGAAGTTAAACCCAACAAACCCATTTAATTGGTATGAACGTCAACTATAGGCATACAAATTCCACAGTGATCACTGACAAAGGTGTATTAATGGATTTGGATAGCTGTGTAAAATATGGTCTATAGTTTATAATACCTAGATTTTTTTAAGTATTTGTTTAATTCACAGCTATTTAATGAGGCATATTATTTCAAGTTATAATTTCAGGATAGAACAAATGTGACTTTTAAGTAAAATTGGTGGTGGGTGTTTTTACAACCGTAGTCAGGATTTAACATTGAACTGTGGAATATGGCCACTGTTGTACCCGAAGTGTTAACAGTGACACTTGGCTGCTGCAGGGCCATCAGTGGTGCGACTTTTGCCACAACGTCGATTTGCACTGAGCTGGCGGATCCTTTCATCTGGTCTATGAACGGAAGGACCGTGCGCCTTTGTAGGCCTAGAGAGGACTCCGGGTGACGTTTGCTGGACAACATACAGACAGAGAGACCTCAATTATATCAACACCGCAGTTCTTCTTTTTCATCAATGTATAAAAGAACATTCAATGTGACCTTAAGTTTACCTACAACTACATGCTTAAAAGGTGTGGTTTCACTTTTCAGAATTAGAATTGTGTGGGAAAGGGACGAATAAAGTAAATAAACTGCGTAAAACATGAAGTCACAGCCTATTAGGATCTGAAATATGAAAGAATTATAGTAGTTTTAGGTTTAACAGTCAAGTCCAGTAGGTCTACCTATCAAGCACTGTCAATTAATTTTTGTGATGATTAGAAAACGAATTCCTGCGTATATAAGCATTGCACGTTCTGACCGATTCCGTTTTATTGAACGGAATTAGTGGAACCGGGCTCTTGTCCACACTTAATGGCCATTAGGCCTACATTTTAAGCAAACTTGTCCGAGCGTAATGGCTGTTAGTTTAAATTTTAGGGTACATTTACTCTTAATTGCTGTAATCTTAGTGGATTGAGCAATTTAATCACGTACAGTTTATGCAGACCATTCTAGTCATTATAGAGTAAAATGGCCATTAAATGTTTTGAGGCTAAAACCATTAGTCTGAATCATTTTCATTAAATTATTTTTATTAATCAAATTGACATTTCTGGACAAAACATTCTACCCATTGTTACAGCGTCTAGTGTTTGGGGGAATATATGCATTTCTCTTAAATGAAAGTTTACAAGATAACTAAACACGCTCAAATAACTTTTATCAGTAAGTATCGTCAGTGAGCAAAACATACATGTAAGGCATTGCCGAAGTGTTTCGATCTCTAAAAGAGCTTTTTTATGCAAATCGTCTATACAAATTGAGATATTTACAAAAACAAACATGAAAAGTTCCCCATTGCGCAAGAGAAGGAAGGACATTTCCGCTCACGTGCGCTTTACAAGGTAACACATGGAATGTCAAAACCTGGGGCAGGTACACGCCAAACTATTCTAATAAATCCCATAGGCAGTGAGGTTGTATATAGTATGCGCTACTACCAGGGCCTCCACATGGATTTGGAGTAGGTGATTGTGGGCATGTTTTGGGCCTCTGGATTCTCCAGTGCGTCGGTTGAGCTGTGGTTGTGCTCACTATCTGTCTCGTCCAGATCAGAGCACAGGTCAGAGGAAGAGGTGGTAGAGGCGGCGGGGGAGAGTGCCGAAGAGTTAGCGCTGGATATACTCCTGCCACCGGGTGAGGCCAAGGCCGCGCACAGCGTCTCGCCAGTGGGCCAAGTGCTGCCGTTGCCAGTAGTGTCCGACATTAAATCCATAAGCATGTCCTGGAAGTGGTCCTCGTTTAGTGGCATACACTCCAGTAGATGATTAAGTAGCTCCGCCGCAACCGTCGCGTCTATCCCAGGACAGTTGGATACAAACATATGTACCTCATGCATGCACTGGATGTAGCCAGCCGCAAACCTCTCACTGGCCTCGCGGTTCATAGTGTCAGTCTCTGTGGAATTAAATAAATAAAGACTAGTTAGACCCATAGGCTTTCGCTATTCAAAACAATTTACTTTATTGGGGGTCAATTGTATGCCCTTGCGCATTGTTTACCTTGGGTACGATTCTTCAGAATGTGCTCCACTTTTTTAACAGTCATCTCCAGCACCTCTGCGTTCTCCATCTTTGACTGCAACTGCGGATACATGAAAAAATAAAATGTTAGTATGACCATTATTACAGAGGCTCTGCACTGGTAATAAGGCTCAGAACGCCCCAGGTGAGACCCCAGCTGGGAAAGGTGCGCCACTCACATCAGTGTCAGCGAGCAAGGTCCGGAGCTCCTGCAAACTCTCATTGATACGAGCACGTCTTTTCTTCTCCACCAAAGGTTTTCTTGCCTGTAATAATGACAGTTTTGTTAGTGCGTTTTAACGATGTAACTACGCGATTAGAATGGAATGTAATCAACGGCTCTGAAACCATATGCCCCTACCTTTCTGTCTCCTTTATTCATCCCATAGTAGTCATCCTCATCCATGCCAAGTCCGTTCTTGCTGGGTCGAGCCGAGGGGGCCATGTTGGTTTGAGCCCGAGCGGTGCAGTCAGTCAGAGATCTCCGTTTGTATTCCACTGCTATTTGCCGGTCCGTGAAAGAGGGCAGCTGGCACACAAAATCGGCCAGAGAAAATGTATAAAAAACAGGCGAGACACCCTGTGTTAAATGTGAACCTTTTTACGAGACGTATCGCTTGAGCTGTAGAGCGGTTGTGGGTATTTATAGGGGCTCATTTGCATATGAATGTGAAGTTTGGCTGCACCAGCCAGGGGACAACAGAGCACATATCACAAGAGCCAATCAGAGCCTTGTCTTTTGTCTTTGGCCAGCCCTGGCTGTGCGGTGAAGATCAGTAGTGGTTACAATAAATCATATTTTGGATTGCAAACCCGGCGACAGTTTTTTTTCTTGTTGATTAACAGTCTGTTTTTCAATTAGGTGAATGTTAAAGAAATAAACACCAGTGTATTGCATGTTATTAATAAGTCTTACTCAAGTATATTCAAAATATTTTATAAAATTAATCGTGGCGACGTGGCCTACAAATGTGTCAGTGATTTTGTCTCTGCTATCTGTTTGTGTCGTCCATGTAGGTACACATGCGACCTTCTGTTCAAGGTTGCAATCTCAAACGATATATCTAGTAATTTGGTCAAAGATCCAATGTGTTTTATCACTGGGCAATTCTCGCATTATCATGTCACTGGGCAATTCGCGCGTTATCAGTTTATATGTATGTGAAACAGTTTCAGAGACATTGGTATGTAGGTGGAAACACAACTAATGAGCTATTTATTTTTCGATAAAAATTTGAACAACATGCTGATAATCTGAAAGCTGATAGTGTTTTTATTGTTTTCTTGCCCTACCCAGTCCCATTTTATGTATTTCTCTGTTCAAGGCTCAGAAGGTTTGCCCAGCGCGGGTTCTCGGATGTAACGCGATGCCTTCAGTTGGCAGCTGCTGAAGGCGACCCCATGGCCCAAACTGAATCAGCCGGGGATTTAAGAGCCCTTCCCCAAAGAAAGCGACAGGTGTTGGCCCGCGCCTCATTTGTTCTCTTCGTTGTTTGATGACTTCTGATTTGGGAGCAACTGCACTCCCAGAGGCTTCCTTCACTTTAATCGCGCAGAAAAATAGGTTCCATGAACTTGTTATTTTCTAGGCTATATAGATTTAAATGGCTATCTTAGAAGTTACATTTAGAAGGCATGCATAGTTGGATTTGCTCTCCCTTTAAAATGTACAGTTAACTGAATGAAGAGCTTCATACTTATGTTACAGAACATTTGGCTGACAATGTTATGTCTGGAAATTGCCTTAAATTATAGCCCCATGTCGTCCTCTAGTTAGGGATTGGTTCTTTTATACGAACAATTGTCTATTTGTTTATGTCTGCTATAAGTGCTCAACCTTTTGGCCTCGTTGTATGTGATTTGTGAGCTATGTGTACAGCGTATTGTCATGCAAATTACAAATATACAATAGAGCATTTGTGTCTGTTTGAACATGCACAAGGTGTCCCAAAAAATACAGGTAAGTGTTATAACACTTCTAGCGAGTTTTACTACGAAGTTTTATTACAAGGTACTTCAGCAATAAGGCACTAGTAAAATATCTAAATGAAGGCTGTACCAGGGCTTTGAAGTAGAGAGGTCTGGCACCTCGCTGTCCCCTTCCACCCCGCCCCTTCTCCCCACGCTCCGCTCCAGATCTTCCGTCTGGACTGGGAACAGGCAGCTGTCTCAGCCAGCTTTTGTTCGAAAACCCGCATAAGGACCTGGTGCCTCTCTCCCCTCTTCTCTTTCGTTCCTCCCTCCGCAGCTTCATTAGCTCAGGGGCTAATTCGTGCAGGTCTAATAGGTTATATAGTAGGAGAGAATCAAACTGTACGGTGTAGCCTTAACTACAGCAATCTCGAATGCAGATGATTATGTTAAAAATTGATGAAATTGTTCTATTTAAAAAATAGTTGTCCTGCTTCTAAGATTAAAATAATTATGAAAGTGTTTTCCTATATATAGTTAAGATAGATTATGTTAACCTGGATATTCTTCTGTCATTATTATTTTAGTATTTTTCAATCACTTTTCTTTTTTAATGAGCAGGAACCTGCAAGAACTTTGTTGAGAAGGCCTACAATCAATCAAATAATGTTTATTTTCCCAGTTTGCCAATTAAAGTAAACAACCATTAACAAGCTGAGCTTAAAGCTGAACTAGGTAAGATTTGTGTTCAATAAATGGTTATTTTCTAGCGTGGAATGTGGAAAGAATTCACACAATAGGAGTTGGCCCCATTCATTCAGATGGTGACACTGTATATATACAGACTATAGCGTACCGTGATACTATACAAATCATTGGTTGGGATGCATGTTGGCAGGAAAAAGCTCATTGTACACAGAAGGTCATGTGTTTGACATACTAAAATCCAAGGACAGGCAAAAAAAAGTAGCAAGTGTATGGTGAAGTTGTTTTTGTGTTTGAAGTATATGATTCTGGTGAAACAATTTCATAACAATGGACAAAGACAGTGTGAAGAAAATATGATCTCAATCAGAAGAAAGCAAATCTGCTAAAAGGGAGGTCAGGCTGATATAGAGCTGTGGCAAAACTTGGGTGAATATTGGTGCAGCTTGGTGTGCATGATGAAAGGATCTCAAGGACCAGAGGGGTTTAAAAAGTAGGTAATGCTAGCCTATTTTCCAGTCCTCTAACAACATAAACTTGGTAGCATGGGGCATTGACAGTGAACTGACCTCACACAAGAGACATTCAAGTTTTCTGGGAAAGTGAGGCTGAGGGATTTCTGAATCTTAAAAGGTACGTGGTCGCTTTAATCTTGAACCAAGGTAACGTCCTTGTGAATATTGCCCTGAATGCACTCACCCGTTACAAAAAATAATTTGAAAGCTCAATTCACCGAAGGTAGGAGGATGACTAGCTAGGGAGTATGACTATTCCATCATGATTTTAGTCGCAATAAACATGAAAAGGGAACATCTTTGTGCAAATGTGATCACTACTGAACCAATCTCTCAACAAGCTGACAGCGCTAGGCCTGGATGCCACCAGTGCAATTGTATAGTAGACCTACTGATAAGTAGACTTTAGGGCAGGGGTGATCAAACCTGCTCCTGGTGCTGGAGTTAGTGTATGGTCTAAGCTCCCGACTCTGGAGCATGCATGTCCCCTGGTGACGGGGCGGGTTTGAGCCCCGGCTCGGCCAATTGTCTGTGCCCTTTCTCTCTGTCTCCCCCTACCTGTCGCACTGGCTTTTGCTTCCTCCTGTCCTTGTCACGGTTAGCACCACCCTGTGGCTAAACATGGACATGCTCACATATGATTCCATTGCACCTGTCTTCGGGTCATTTACCTAATCATTGTTCTCGGCTACTCCTTGTCACCAATTAGTGTGTGTATATATGTTTGCCTCTGCTTTCCAGTCCTGGTACTTTATTGTTGGCCATGAGCCCGTCTGTGTGAGTAATTACTGAAATACATTAATGTCTACATTGCCATGCTTGGCACTGTTTATTATTTTGTCCTGGGTTTACTGTTGCCCAGCGTTTAGATAGATTTGCCAAACTGATGTTTTGCTATTATTCTAAATGAAAGAAGCTAGAAACTACCTGCATCTGCCTCCTGACCAACCAGAAATTACAGTCCTGTCAAATAATAAATGATAAGAAATACCCCAAAAATAATAGAAACAAAAATAAATAATAACCTGCTTCTGGAGAGCTACTGTATTGTAGGGTTTCTCTCCAACCCCATTTGTGACTAATGTGATTATGCTTCTCATCCAAGTATATCATTAGATATAGATATCATTAGATATCATTAGAATCAAGTGTGCTAAATTAGGGTTGAATTTGCAAACCTACAGGATGGTAACTCTCCAGCAGCAGGATTGTGTACCCCTGCCTTATAGGATAATAATAATATTAATAATACATTTTATTTGTATTGCGCCTTTCTGAATACCCAAAGCACTACAGCAGTACAATTACAAAATAAATACATAAAAATATAAATGCAACAATAAGTGGAATAAAATAAACTTCCAGTGTTCACAATTAAGATACAAACACTATCTTAAAAAGATGGGTTTTTAATTGTTTCTTAAAACTACTTAAAGTTGGGGCATTCCTTACAGTTAAAGGAAGTGCATTCCACAGCCTAGGGGCTGCCACAGAGAACGCTCTTTCACCCATAGTTTTTAGTCTGCAAGAAGGTTGTTTAAGAAGAAAGGAGTTAGCAGAGCGGAGAGATCGAGAAGGCATATATATCGTTATTAAATCACATATATATGATGGTGCAGTTCCATGGACAGCTTTGAAAGTTAAAATAAGTGTTTCAAAATCAATACGGGCATGGACAGGAAGCCAATGCAGGTTCCTAAGCACCCCAGTGATATGCTGATGAAAAGGAGTATGTCTAAGAACACGTGCAGTGGAATTTTGTGTGTATTGCAAGCATTTAATAGATTTTGCTGGTAGGCCAAGATACAGGGCATTGCAATAATCCATCCTAGAGGTAACGAATGCATGGACAAGTTTTTCTGCATCACGTAATTCGTGCTAATATAAATTTGGGTATCATCCGCATAGAAGTGGAATCCCAAACCATGCTTTCTAATAACTTGCCCTAAAGAAAGCATTTAAATATTAAAAAGAATTGGACCAAGGACAGACCCCTGAGGGACACCATGATATACCTGTCCAACGTTAGATTTATTGTTTTCTAAAACAACAAACTGGGTACGATCAGTGAGGTAAGATTTTAACCACTCCAACACTGTACCGGAAATACCAACCCAAGATTGAGTCTTGAGTCTCTCAATCAAAATAGAATGACACACAGTGTCAAAGGCTGCCCTCAGATCTAGCAGCACCAAGATAGTAAGGGCACCAGAGTCAGCAGAGATGAGGAGATTGTTCATAACTCGAACCAGGGCAGTCTCGGTACTATGTCCTGATCAAAACCCAGATTGGAAAGGTTTGAAAAGCTCATTCAAGGTCAAGTGAGAGTGAAGTTGTGACACGACAACCCGTTCCAGGACCTTCGCCAAAAAAGGAAGATTAGATATAGGCCTGTATTTAGACAGATCAGACACATCGCACCCAGGCTTTTTAAGAACTGGTGTGATGGCAGAAACCTTAAGGGCTTGGGGAACAAGTCCAGTAACAATGGAGGCATTGACAATGTTCAGAATGAGAGGACTGATGGATGACAGACACTCTTTGAGAACAGAGGTTGGAATAGGGTCCAAAGTACAAGTGGTGGAATTCATCATCAGAATTAATTGAGAAATGTAATCCATGGTGACCGTGTTTAACTGGAAAACCGATTTAATGTGCTTTTTAAGAGCCAAACCTCAGGAGGTGGATGGAGAGAGACAGAAGTAATAGACTCATAAATATTCTAAATTTTTTCTGCAAAGAATTTCAAAAACGTATTGCACTGTTGCACACAGGAAGAAATGAGTGAGTTGATGGGAGGAGTTTGTTAATTACCTTAAACATCTTATTTGGATTTGCAGTACCATCATTTATAAGTTTAGAGTAGTATTCAGTTCTTGCTATTTTGAGGGCATCACTGTACTGAACCATATGCTCGTCATACATAAGTTTATGGACAGTAAGACCAGATTTTTTATATTGTCGTTCCAACTGCCTGTTATTAGCTTTACGAGCCCTAAGCTCAGTAGTAAACCAGGGTGATGATTTCCTAAATGAAACAACAACAACTGCCTGTTCTTAGCTTTAAGAGCCCTAAGCTCAGTAGAAAACCAGGGTGATGATTTTGTAAATGAAACAATACGTTCCTTCCTGGGGGCCAGCACATCAAGAGATGATGATAAAATTAAATTATATCAACAGTATTATCAGTTGGAATATTACTGATCATACATGAAAACTGATTAAGATCAATATTTTTAAGATTTCTAAAACTAATCACCCTCTTTTGTAGTTTTTGTAGAGGAACAAATGTGAGGATGTGAGGATTGGACGCAACATCTTGTTGTTTCAACTTGGGGGCCCCCCAGGGGTGTGTCCTCAGCCTTCTGCTTTACTCAAACATGACTTTCAACAGAACCACAGCAGAGGCTCCCTTGAGTTCCTATGAATTCTGTTTCATAGGACTTTTCACAGGACCATGAATACCACCAATGTTGTCATTATGGTCCGAAACAACTAAAGAAGTTTGGCATGTTGTGGGTCTGCTCCATTTATTTTTGCGGCCCCATGCAGCGCATTGTGAGTGGCTGCAACACAGGAACTTCTCTGCACATGACGGCAAGGCTCTACACAACAGGTGGTTAAAATGGCCTAGTACACCAGAGGGTCCCAGCTCCAACCCATCCACGACATCTAGCCAAAGTGGTGCCTAGTTATGTGATATCATACCTGTAGTATAATGGTCTCTTATGAACTGGATGGTCTGCATCTTGAATGCTGATTGGCTGATAGCCATAGTATATGAGACCATACAGTATACAGTATAATGGCTACGACATCACACTAGTTTTTACTGCCCTAATTGCATTTGTAACAAGTTTATTAGAGCAATAACACATTTTAGGGTTTTGTGATATTTT
>JACXGM010025227.1:0-15399 GCA_016801145.1 Umbra pygmaea | reverse complement strand
ATCATAATCAGACACCACCCAGATACCGCCCAAAGGTCAAAGGCTCCTCCCTCACTCCTCCCTCTCGTCTAAAATCGTCACATCCGCAACCAAGATGTCTGCGCCCGTAACGGCAAATTCTGTGACTCAAATCAGATGTTAACAAACCAATGGGTGACGTCACACATGTTATATCCAGTAATTATATACAATCTATGCTCTGAACGTTATTAGCTAGTTACATAAGATTAGATCAACTACAGAACCTAACGTTACTAGCTAGGCATGGAAGAGAACATGTATTACATAGGTTATACATGAACGCAGATATTCTAATAGCTAGTCATGGAAGAGATACCATGTTTTAAATAACATTAAATTAAAATTTATCCTAAATCTTATACATTTTATCATCAAACAACAAAGCAATTCAAACTAAATATATTTTACATTTCTCTTTCCACTTGCTAGAAAGATGCCTACACTGATACCTAATTTGGGAAGTTCTCACAGTCCACACAAAGACACGTCTGTACATGGGAGCTCATTCAATTTGCATGTGTATCTCCCAATGACACATTGTGTTTTTTTTACAGGAGCAGTACACAAGTTCCAAGTTGCCGACAGGGGATGGGGGAAGTGTCGTACAGTCAATCCTAAAGAAGTCTCCCTCAATCTTCCAACCATGGGCCATTGGTGGGGAAACATCTGGCTGACTCTTAATGTGGCCTAATGATGGTTTCCTGTGTCTGTCCTGGTACAAAGCGCTGTCGATGAACATGGTTTTCCTCCTCGACCCATGCTGTACCTCTTTAGATCTCTCATTGTCTCTGCCCCAGACTGCCATACTGTGTTGATGCTACACAAAACCTGTGTTCACAGTGCACACATTTTATCCACTGATCATAGTACTGATAAAAAAATTAACTTACTGCAATAGGCCATGTACATATGCTAGGTTTCAGGCTTGGTATTTATCAAATATTTTTGCGAGGCATTTACAAAATACATTATATTCAATGAAACAAAGACAATGCTGTCGTCCCCTATTTTTTTTTAGAACAAAAATGCAAGATCAATAGACATTTTGCTAGAAAGAAGTGCCCATAAATTCTTAAAATGGGACAATGTTGTATCTGCTCCATTCTGTGTCAGAAATGGAGTACGGAAAGGAGGAATTTTTATTCTATTTTATTTAATGTTTATATGGATGACTTATCAAATCAGGTAAATAGATTAAAAACTGGCTGTCTTGTGGCCAATACTATTGTTAATCATCTTATTTATGCAGACGACCTGGCCCTGCTCGGTCCATATAGTGCTGGGCTGCAGCCGATGCTAAAGGTGTCCTCTCAGTATAGCTTTGATCATAATATAAAGTACAATGCTAAGAAAAGTAAAATAATGATAGTTAAAGCGCTGAGGACAGGACATCCACAAATCCAACCTTTTATTTGTCTGTCAGTCCTCTAGCTACCTTTTTTTTTTTTTTTTAGGAAGCCATTGGTAACATCTGGCAAGGGACTATAGATGAAAACTAGCCTTTTTGGCTAATTCTGGCATATTTACAGTAATGTCTATTAATATGCACTGTTCCTGTCAAAAATAAATAAATAAATGAAAGCTGTGTGTGAGGAAATTAAATACCTAGGTCATGTCATATCCGATGACTGGACCGATGACAAAGACCTCTATCGACAGTGCTGTACAATTTATTCTCAAGCTAATATGCTGATAAGGAAGTTCCCTATGTATTCTGACTCTGTGAAACACTAACTGTTTAGATCCTATATCAGACGGCTGTATACTGCCCAACTGTGGTCTAATTATAAGAAAAAGAGTATGCAGAGGCTCAAGGTAGCATACAATGATGCAATGAGGTTGCTGCTTCGAGTCCCTAGGTGGCATAGGGCCAGTCACTTGTTTGTTTCGACTAGAGTGCAAACTTGCGAGGCACTCTTAAGACAACTGATGTGGGATTTTATGTGTTGCTTGGACAAGTCAGAGAATCACATAATTGAAGCCCTAGTCAGTCCTCTGAAAAGCTGCTATAGATATATGTCCATATACAATTGGTACAATAGCCTATATATCCTATGGGCCAATATGCTATATTTATGTCATGTGGATCCTTCTTTAATTTTTATATATACTATTTATAATGTATTATGTGATATATGGACCTGTGTCTGCAATAAAGTCTATTACATTTCCATTCAAGTTGGTTGTTTAATACAGGACTATGCTTAATCTGTCTGTGAAATCGGCTTTCTTTTGTATTTAAATTCACCCACTCTAAAAGAACTTCTTACAAACTTGTTTCTGAAAAGGGTATGATGTTTGTTGATGTACAGCTAGTAACATGCATACAACACTCCATGTCCAATATAAAGTGTCATAATATTTATGTTAGATACCGGTATAAAAATATAGGCCTTACAATATAACATTACCGCTATGTCACTCCCGCCCCTTTCGGGGTCCTTGTCTGGCCTAGTCTGCGATTGGTTAGTATTTTTGATGACATTTAAACTACAATCTGATTGGTTCAGCTACTAGAGCTGTCCCGCGAGATTGATTCAGCTACTAGAGCTGTCCCGCGATTTGCCTAAGCAGATTGACAATCAAAATATACGTTTGTGAAAATATATGATCAAACCAGAGTTGCCAACAAATTTCTTTTGACTACAGATCGCAGCGGGACAGAGTGGACAAAAATCCACACGTGTAAAAAGGAACTTACAAATGTAACATGACCCACAGATTCACAGGAAGTAATCTGCAAATGTGTAAAAACAGTTTTGTGTTGTACATATCATCCTGTATTTTTGTGGATATGATTTTACACATCACAAATGTAAAAATACACATTTGCAGATGGTGAAATATTTGCGCATCATTGTACACATTTGTAGTTTGTCTTCTGTGGGTTACAAATATTAAAGTCCAATTAATTCTTCCATATAACACCAATGCAAATTTGTGTTTTCAAAATAAACGGATAGTCCTAGCAGCCTCAACTGTTGGGAAAAAAACTTCCTCAATAGTGGGTTCGAACCAGAGATTGATGTGTGCAGAGTGTGGATGGCCTTCTTTATGGACATAGTCATACTAGAGAAAGCTACTGCTAAGATCACTGGAGCTAGTAGTAATACTCTCTCTACCTGGCTCAAAGCTATCTTATTTATACATACAGTGAATTAGATTACTTTTAGTTACTTGAAACAAGTTATTATAGGCTTATTATTAATATTATTTTATTATTTCATAATTATTTAAATGTATGAATGTTACTGTTAGATTTACTGCTTGATGTTTGATCGTATTATACTATTTTCTGTTTACATTACCTTAATGTCTGGATTCCGCGATTCGTCCGTGTTCTTCACAATGTGTAAATCATACTGTAAGACCCACTTGACCTACACAACTGCTCAGTTCAGTACACTGCTCCATGTGGCTGTGGAAGTGTACTGTCAACTATAACATTTTAATCATGAAAGAACCATGACAAAATAATTATGAAAACATATTTGCTGACCCAATTTTAATCTCCCCCGACCCACCGGTGGGTCGGGACCCATACTTTGAAAAACACTGATGTATGTCACATTATGAATAATAGTTATCTCGTTGCCTTAGCTATTGTAAATCTGAGACGTTTGCTAAATTCCTGAGTTTTTAAGCTTTGTAAAGATAAAAGACATGTGTATATATAACCTAAACATTGCATTTGTTAGCTTTAATTGTAATCCACATTGTATTTTCTATGAGGCGAAAAAAAGAACGTCATTGTTTACTAGACACATAGCTCACATTATGCCAGGTAATGTTATGGTTGTTAAAGCTATTGTAAAACTGAGACTTTTGCTAAATTTCTGAGTTTCTAAGCTTTGTAAAGATATTACACATGTATATATTACTTAGAAATTGCAGTTATGATTAGTGATTTTAATCCACCTCCTATTTTATTTGAGGTGCATGTGTACAAGTCACGTAGCTCACATTTTAAGGTTTAATGTTTATTTTTGTTTTAGCTATTGTAAAACAGAGACATAAATTTAAAGCTTTGGAAAGATATAGGACATGTATATATTACCTAAAAATTTGACTTATGTACTGTGATTCTAGTCCATTTTTTATTTATTTTAAATAGCCCACCAGCGGGATACTGACCCATAAGAGATTAACTTAGAAATCCGTGGCAGTTTCTGGGAATCACATGATGGCGTAGCAGAGTGGAAATAGCATAGATTTGGCTGGTTGGCAGGATGGGAATGGTGGGTGTGCGTATAAACATGCGACTCACATCCCAGAGGTTTTGAGTGTTTTGTTTTCTATTCCAGCACGATGCACACGTGTTATATTTTTTTATCCTTTTTTTCCTCACTGTCACCATGTTTATAAACAATACATTACAACATAATACATGTTACCCGGAGTTAACAACAAGGCTTCTGAGTGGTTAAGGTTAGGCTATGGGTTTGGGTAAGGCTTACATCGAGTTAACAGCAAGGTTTCTGAGTGGTTAAGGTTAGATTAGGGCAGTGATATTCCTGCTCCTGTGAGCAGCAATTCCGTAGGTTTTTGTTCCAAACCAAATTTAGCACAGGTGACGCTACTCATTACAATGATGAAACACTAACTGGTAGTCGCAACTGGGGTTGGATGGAAAACTTACGGAATGGCGGCTTGCGGGAGCAGGACTGAGTATTGCTGCACTATAGGATTCCTATACAATTAATATAGAACAGCGATAAGTTTTGTGTAATTTTGACTGTATTTTTATTTCTTCCTTAATCTACTCTTTTAGTAGTGTAATTCTTGTGTATTTGTATTCATGTTTAACTCTGTCACAGTGAGGATAACCCTACCACGATAACAGCAGGAGAAATATTTTTCCTATCAAAAAGGTAACCGTATGTGAAGCTAATATCAATTTGATGGTGGCCTTCAGAAGTGTTTTTCGGCCCTATCTTGCACCCGGTGCAACACAGTGCAAAGCCTAAACGCAAGTGTCTTTGCTAGTTTAAGACCGACGCAGCTGTCAATTTCCCGTCTGGCGCCCGCGTCATTTAAATAGCAAATGCACCTGCGCCCATGGGCATGCTGGTAAAACAGGGAGGTGTGTTCAGGATAATTCTGGGTGTATTGCTCTCTTGAGGCATCGAAAAGTGATTGCGCCATTGACCAACAAATACCTGGACTACAGTCAATGGCGCAGCATTTCATTGTTATTGTAACAGGAAATTAGTCAAATGCACTTAGGCGTATGCACAGGCGTACACTATGCTTGTTGCACACACACAGGGAAGCGCAGCAGCTCACAAACATGCAAAAGATAATAAATAAAAATACTACGATGCAAATCCGCTGTCATAATACCAATGTGCAAAAGGTACAAACGCGCCTGGCTCTCAAAGAGAATGGGAGATGAATCTCTGATTGGTTTATTGCATGTTACGCCCAAAACACACCTATGAATTAATCAACCGTAAATCACAGAATTTCTCCCAAATTACGTTCTCAGGAAACTATTTTGAAAACCTAAATTACGTTATATGCCAACATATTTAGGGTGTTTTTACGTTTTGAACTGCACGTTTTGTTATTAGGCTATATTTGTACTTCAATTACATTGCTCCGGTACATTTCGTTTAGCGGATTTATGCGAGAACATTAAATACATTCCATAGCGTTCAAACTTATATTGCAACATTCACATTTAAGATTAGGTAGGAGGATAGTAACGGTTAAGGTTAGGCATGAGGTTACTAACGGTTAAGGTTAGATATGACGTTACTGAGGTTAAGGTTAGAATTAAGGTTAGGGTTAACATTACAAAAACTGACAATCGCCTGTCTGCATGACGCATGCAATGTAGAACAAAACACACACAAACTGCCGGTCTGGATTTGAACTCACGAACACTGGCATGCAAGTCGCGGATTTATACGCCCATCCACCATCCCCGGCCTCCGCCCTAGGAAAAACTATGCTATTTACATGCTACGTCATGATCTTCATATGTTCATATTGAACGTTATTCGAGTGTTCAATTTAGTTCCCTACAAACATAATTGACCCTCTCATACGTTCGTATTTGACATATTTCGGTTTTACAAAATAGTTCTCTCAGAACGTATTTAATGGGATTTAGGGCTGGAATTAATGAAGACACTACAAACTTTGTAGACAATGCGCCCAGCGCATGAATCCTTTATCTGCTGTCAAATGAGCAAAAGTGAATTTGGACATGCCCAAAGCACACTTGCGCCATGCACTTTACGCCATGCGCTTAGATCGTTAAAGTAGGGCTCTCTATGTTTCAGATGGAATTTTGTCTCAATGTGTGAAACAGAATTGGAATGCTGTGGTGAAAAGGGACACTCCCAATCTTCCTGTATTCTGAGACCAGAGAACCAGAGACCATGCTGTATTGCTTGGCATTTTGTATTCCCTGGCAAATTAGCTCAAGGCACACAGCACTCGGACTGTGTGCAGAGGTGTTTGGAGCTGACGATGGTCCATCATAGACTGACTGTACAGCAGCCGCGGTCGGTGAGCGTAATACGAGCCCGTCCTCCCCAATTAAGATCCACCGACCGCGGCTGCTGTACAGGAGTTCCTCGGAGAGCAGTGATGCCCTGTGGTAGGAATTGAACCACTGATCAGGGCCAGGAAGAGAACAGTATCAATAAGACGGCAGGCAGACCTTCAGGGTCAGAATAAACAGGGTATTTGTGGAGTTAAGCTCACTGAGTTAAGTTAAAATGCATTGGGACAAGCTATATCATGTACATGCCGAGGAACATTTTTGTATCAAAATTATGGAAAATGTTTTTTAATTGACTAGATCACATGAGAAAGGTTTCATTTGTTAACAATGTGGTGTTAATAACAGTCTGACAGATACATCAAGGAAGAGGCCTGTAACGTTCTTTGAAAGACAAGTCAGTAGGTTTGAAAAACAACAGATTACCTTTTGTTCAGTACGATTGACATGATTAAAGTAAAATTCTGGTTTGCCATTACTGGCAAAAAGTGGTTAATGTTGGAGAATATTGTTTAATCATGTAATTTAATTTTTTTTTTACCTTTGTACTGAGATACCGGTACTATTGAGTTTACTTTCTGATGAACAGCTGATAAGATCTGTGTCTTTGTCAGCTCTATTTTGTCTCAACTATATATTAATGGATGACTGCACTCTGTAAAGGGGGCAGACTTCTGTCTCCTAAGGTGCCTCTCAGGAAGATACCTGTCACGGTGTGTGTTAGTCACGGAGGGAGAGAGACCTTGACGTTACACTACCTTTATGATTCCCGCTACATAATGCTTAGGAGGCCTCATCTCCTTTGTCTAGAGATCTTTTCACAAGCAATAAAGAGAAGGCCATGCGGTTTGGTAAGCACGTTAAATAAACACAGCTATATGATTAGATTAACCTGTGTCAGTGTCGATTCTTCAACACTTCCTAACTAAATTAGTTTGGATCTCTTCAATGCACCCAATAGAATTTCCCTTAGACATTGGCCACATTCACTTGAGTCAGACTGATCAGCATTGCAGGTTGTGACCCAGATCCAGAAGTGTCATACTCTCTGCGCACATTGTTATGTCCATCCCCGTCATCAGCCAGTGCTCGCTGGTACACACCTACCAAGCTCCGTCCGAACTTAGACCCTCTCACATTCAGCCCCATAAAGAAGTACAGCAGCGGATTGACACAACTGTTGAAATAGGCAAAGGCTTGGGACAAGTATACTCCAGCCTTAACAACCTTATTCTTCTTGTTTACCCACTTTGCCAGTAGAAAGCAATGATAGGGCGCCCAGCATAGAAAAAAGGCTAACACCAGCAATACCAGTATGCGGAGAGGACGAGACTTTCTAGACAGGCGGGTCCGTAGGAGGCCCAACCCTGCCAGGATGTAACAACTGAGGATGACCAGAAAAGGGAGCAGGAACCCGCATAGAAAGCGAATACAGTAGAGTGCTAGCTTGTCACGTTCCGTGTTCTTCTTGTCTTCCATCGAACACTTGCTCATATTTCTCTCATCCTTGTAGACCTTGCGGTATACAAAGTAAGGTGCGCTCAAAATGATCACTCCCAGCCACACAGCGGTGCTGACCAGGAGGGCAGTGCAGAGTGTCCGTCGCTGTTTTGTAATGAGAGGATGCCAGATGCACAACACCCGGTCCATGCTGATGACAGAGAGCAAGAAGACACTGCAGAACATGTTAGCGTACTTAAAGAAGCCAACAAATTTGCAAAGGAACTCGCCAAATGGCCAGTAATCAAAGAAGAGATTCTTGGTCAATGGGAGCGATCGGCTTATGCAGAAGATGAGGTCGGCCACGGCCAGGTTTACCAGCCACACATTGGTGACCGTGGGCTTGAGCTTAAAACCGGCCACCCAGATGACTACTGTGTTGCCTGCAGTGCCAAGGACAATGGTCAGCACATAGAGCACAATGGTGATGTTGTTGACGATGGCATCAGTGTCCTCTGTTTTGAATTGTTCATCGTTGGTGGCTGAGTTGAAGTGGAGAGCTTCTAGGCTGCTGGAGGTGTTGTTTGTCATTCTGTAAAAAAGGGCAAAACAGCTGTGAACATGAAGAATTTATAAATGAAATTGTAGTTTTGTTTCCTCTAACAGTTCCAAAAGGTCCACAAATATGGAGACAACGTCTATGTTTCACCTACAAAACAAAACAAAAAAATAGTAAATAACTTGACTGCTATTCGGTTTATTTCCTTTTCAGACGTGTGCAGAAGACCGGAGCAGTGCAATGGGTTTGTCTTATGATTGATGTGAATTGTCTCTTCCCAGATATCCCCTCATAAAAGTCAATGGTGAAGTCAGTATTTTAAGGGGTAGCACTCTGTATCACTATACCCTTTTCCACCAGTGAACAGATAGTAAAACAAACATGGTCTCTTTGGCAACCAATAAGCTTCCAGTCCATATACTGTAACTGATGGATGTTTACATAGTTACAGATGTAATGAATCATTGAGCCACTATTGTGTTTTATTTTATGAAAGAGGTTCTTTAAAATCACTCTAATATGATTTCAATTCCCTTAATATATACATTTTTTTAATATAATAATAAGGTAAAACTCAATATTGATAGACTACATGTACAGTGCCTTGCAGAAGTATTCCCCTCCGTTGGACATTTCCATATTTTGTAGTGTGACAACCTGAAATGAAACTTCATGAATTTTTTTTACACAATATACTGTGCACTTTGCAGGTGCAAAATATTTGGTATTGTGACAATTCCAGATTGTCAAACTAGTCAAAGAATGTTGACAGATATGGGATACCTTTTCAGTTACATATTTTGTTAAATATAAAAAAATGTCTGTTAGATTTGACTGAAACTATATTTTCTAGCTTCTTAGAAGTGGAAGTATACAGTATCTATATTTTTTACTGCAGTTTACTCGTTAAATAATCTACTGTTTATGTTATTGCTATAGTAATTGATACTTGCATTTTTAATTAATGCTGTTTGCTCTGGTTCATACATTTACAAGAGATGTAAACTTTTATTACTAATTGTTCCTCACTAAATGAAGGTTCAACAAATCTAGGAAGACAAACTGTCCATATCTAGCCTGCTCAGTTTTAGGGTGTAATTTGCACGGTTTTCATCTACAACAGTCATTTAATTTATTACTTTATTTTTCAGGTGTGGCATGTTAGACAGGATAAAGATATGTAGAAAAGTAAACATTTAAACAGCAACATACAACACTATAAGAGCTGTACAGTACACACAGATGAACACAGGTCACACATTGTAATTTTAAAGCTGTACTTGTACCAGTAGAAAACTGTTCTTCTCTGTAATCACCTTAGGTTTTGAGGGGTTTTGGTTTCCTTTAATTGCAATGAAAAACAATGGACAAACATGGACTGTATATTAAATAATGTGGATAGGTTCCAATTTCTGTTTATATTTAAGAGAGAAAAATAAGATAAGAAATATACGATATAGTTTTGCTGAAAAGCAGTAGATCGGTTTCAAACCAATTCTGCAGGAGGACATGTGCACAGGATGCAGCTGCTAAAACCACGGTAGCACCATAGAACACAGGGTACTTTTTGTTTTGATCTACATTTACACTCAGCAGTCAGTTTGTTGGTGCACCAGACCATTCATTAAAATGGATCTCCCACACAGTGTCACATGGCTGTGGCAGGGTTTATAAAGCAGACAGACAGGGAATGAATCACCCAGTCATAAATGGAATTTAACTCAAGCAAAAGCCAGGCCTTTCTAAACAACATGAGTCATTTTGACTTAAGCATTTGAATAACCAAAAAAATGTCCCCTCTCAATTTGTCCTGTCCAATTCCCACTGATCCTGCCTTGTCGGAGGCTCCGCAACTCCTTGGACAGATGAGGGATCGTGATGAGCGCACGTACAGTTCATCCAACCATGATGCCGAGCAGGCAGATTCTTTTCACACTGCTTCTACGACACAGAAGCCATTACGCAGATGGTGTGTGGGATGATTGCACTCGCCAACTAGACCGCATTCTAAATTATTATGCAAATTATATTTTACACTGATTTTCTGAAATAGTTGATGCAAATCAAGTTAGGGTTTAAGTTGAATTTCAATGAACAATCCACCCAATGAAAACAGTATTTTGAACAAAAAAATACTCAAAATGCACTGTTCCAAATTATTATGTACAACAGAGTTTTAAAACATTTTATAGGTTGTAAAGATCTGAAAATTGTCATTTTTTTAATTTGCAGCATTAGGAGGTCATATTTACTGAAATCAAAAGCTATTTCAATCAAACACATCTTAACAGGGCAAGTTACATGCTCACATAGGACCCCTTGTTTGATATCACCGTCACAATTCTTGCATCCATTGAACTTGTGAGTTTACAGAGCTTTTCTGCTTAAATCCATTTGCAGGATTTCAAAATAGCCTCAAAGAGTTGCTGTTTTGATGAAAACTGCCTCCCACCCTCATAGATCTTTTGCTTTTTTAATGCAAAGTACATCTTTTGTTGTTGTTGAAAACTACATATTGTACCTTTAAACGTTGTGTGTTCATAGGGTTACACCTTCCAAATGTTTCTTGTGGACAGCTAACAATTTCTCTATTCTTGCTATAGAATTGGTTTCCACTCATTCTTGCCAAATACTAGTTATTGCGTGACTTATACTGTGTGTGCTCATAAAAGCCAGTCTGATTCTTATCACACTGGTTGTGATAAGAACATAGAACATGGAAGTCTTTAGTTTTTACACATGCTGACTTCACACATTTAACAACTTTACAAATTCACAATGGAATTCACAATCATCTGGGGACTGTGAAGGCCAATGCAAAAATGCTATCTTTATTTTCTTGAAGTACAGTTGCATTTAAAATTATTCAACCCCCATTGCAAATCGGGTTTATTGTAAAAATGTACAGACTTTCAGCTGTTTGCAGTGAACAAATCAAACAAAAGAAATTGAAATAGCTCAACACAACACATGCATCAAGTGGTTTTCCCAAATTCAACTGCATATGCAACGGATAATGACTTACACAGTTTCAAATCTTTTCAACCCCTTCAGGTCAAGCTTCCTTAGTTCTTAGTACAGCACCCTTTTGCTGTTATAACCTGCTGCAAAGAAAATGCATAGCCAGACACCAGCCTTTGACAATGTTTCTGAGGAATCATAGCCCATTCCTCATAAGCAAATGGCCTTCAGCAATATTCTTGGGGTTGCGTGCTGCAACCGCCTTCTTCAAATCCCACCAGAGATTTTTTTTTGAGTTAGGTGACTGTGATGGCCACTGTAGGATCTTCCAGGATTTCTTCTACAACCAAGCCTTGGTAGAAGTTAAGGTATGCTTGGGGTCACTGTCCTGTTGCAAGGTCCAATGACACTAAAGCTTCAGCTTCCTTACAGATGCCATGTAGTTTTCTACTAGGATTTCCAGATACTTTAATGAATCTATTTGCCTTAGACACGCTGCAGGTTTCCTGTGCCAGAGGATGCAAAGCAGCCCCAGATCATCACAGAGAAACCACCATTCTTGGATGTGGGCAGCGTGTTCTTTTCAGTATATGCTTCATTCTTCTTCCTCCAGACATAACGCTGATCCATCGTGGAGAAAATTTTCATTTTTTATTTCATCACTCCACAGAACAGAAAATCCCCAAATCTCTGTGGCTTCTTTATATGATTTTGAGTATATTGGTGCTGACTTTTCTTGTGCTTTTGGGTCATTAGTAGTGTACGTCTCAGACTTCTTACATGGAAACAGATGGGTAAGTGGTTAGAGAGTTAGACCTGTTGTCAGAAGATTGCTGGTTCAATCCCCAACTGTGCCAAATGTGTTTGTGTCCCTGAGCAAGGCATTTTACCCTACGTTGCCTTACTGTGCTCACTGAAACCTCAGCACCTATTGCCACCAAATCTTGGTGCAGGTATTTTCTAACCACTCAAGGGTTTTTCACAACCTGCCCCCTCAGAAATCTGGTTGCAGCCGTTGATGGCTTACTTTTTCTGCCCTGACCAGATTGTGTAACCACTATTCCCTTAAATTTTAACTTGCAAACTATGCTTCCAACCGTGTCTCTGGGAACATTCAGTGCCTTCACTATGTTTTTGTATCCTGTTCCTTGTTTTTTAAAAGGCAATGATATCTTGTCTTAACTTTTTGGATCATTCTTTCGACTTAGCCATGTTTCTTACACACAGTCAACCCTGATACTCAACAAACCCCTTGCCAGTTCAGGTATTTCATATGTTCCAGCTCAAGCTCCCCTGGTGGAACTAATGAAGCCCTTGATCATCAGGTGTGCTTGAGGAAACACCAGTTTTGCATATCTGTGCTGTTGTGAGGGATTCTATTCAAGGGGTTGAATAATTTTTTAGACTGTAAGGGACATATAATGAGTTGCATTTTCAGTTGTGTTTGGGAAAACCAGTTGATGCACTTGTTGTGTTATAATAATAATAATAATAATGCATTCAACTTATATAGCGCTTTTCTTCCAAGGAACCCAAAGCTCTTTACACAGTGAGGGGAAAGCCCACCTCATCCAGCATCAATGTGTAGCACCCACTTGGGTGATGCACGGCAGCCATTTTGTGCTAGAACGCTCACCACACATCAGCTATTAGGTGGAGAGATTAGTAGTTATAAATGCCAATTAGGAAGGAGGGGGATTATTAGGTGGCCATGATTGAAGTGAGAGGCCTGGTTGGGAATTTGGCCATGACACCAGAGTAAACACCCCTACTCTTACAATAAGTGCCATGGGATTTTTAATGACCACAGAGAGTCAGGACACCCGTTTAACGTCCCATCCGAAAGACGGCACACTACGCAGGGCATATGTCCCCATCACTGCTCTGGGGCATTGGGAAAGATCTTTAGACCAGAGAGAAGAGTGCCCCCTACTGGCCCTCCAACACCACTTCCAGCAGCACTGGTCTCCCATCCAGGGACTAACCAGACCAGACCCTGCTTAGCTTTAGAAGCAAACCAGCAGGGCAAAACATGGCTCTATGCTGCTGGCAATTGAGCTAAATCAATTGCTTTTGTTTGATTTGGTCATTGTAAACAGCTAAAAGTCTGTACATTTTGATAATAAACCCGATTTGCAATGGGGGTTGAATACATTTCAACTTATTTATTTATTTAAAAAGGTAAGATGACTGAGAACAAGTCCTCATTTGCAGCAACAACCTGTGTAGGTCACATAAAATACAATGTACAGTAAACAAGCAAAGCAGTTAAAAGCAATTAAAAAGCAAGAAGAAAGCAACAAAATCACTTATAACATACACAGTCAGTAATAAAATGCTCAACAAGTAAATGTCAAAAATGCCCTAACGGCAACAGTTCCTCCAATTTAAAAGTACATTGTAACTCATTCCAAATTTGAAGGGCAAAGGAACTAAAAGCAGATCTTCCCAGTTAGGTGGAGATCTTAGGGATCTCCAATGATAGCCATCCCTGAGCTTGGGTCTTGCAGCCAGTCCATCTAACAGATAAAAGGTAATTAGTAAAAGTTGGTAGTTTGTGCAAAAACACTTTATAAACAAAAAGTGCAAAACATATTTCTCTATGAGATTTTAAAGACAGTTACTTTACTTTCTGGTAAAGGATGCATTGGTGTGTACTGAACCTCTATCCATTAGTAAAACAAAAGGCACTATGAATTACAGCATCGAGAGGTTTTAGGACCGAGGCAGAGGCATGCATATAAATGGTGACCCCATAATCAATCACAGGCAAAAGAGTTTATATAAATATTTATTTTCTAATATTTAGTGTCAAACCAGACTTGTTTTTATACAAGAAACCCACTTTAATTCTTCATTTTTTAAGCAACTCATCAACATGCATTTTAAAGGAGAACCTATCATCAATCCAGATGCCCAAATATTTATAAACATGAACACGGCCAATGGGGGCACCATCCAATATGCAAATACATATATCATCACGTTTTATGTCGTACATTTGAAAAAAAGCATATGCTTGGTTTTGTCTGCATTAAGCACCCGTTTCAATTCAACAAAAGCATTCTGTATGGCTATAAAGGCAGATTGGGTTATTTTTTAGGTATAACAATGAAACTACCTTTCAAGTGACAAGCTTATGAACGCTGTAAAAATTGTATTTCGTGAGGTTTAAAAAAACACCTAAAAATGATGTATATAGGATAGTTTCCTTACACAATGCAGTGCTTTGTTAATCTTCTCGATGTGCTCTGTTTCTGCATCTGTAGAACAATAATCAGTTAATAATAAACAAAGCTCAAAAAAAATGCTGCACAAAGTTATATTACTAATTTGGTGTGCACAGTTACATTGCTACACCTGTCAGTCTCTGCCCAGGGGCCTCATTTATAAAGGTGGCGTACGCACAAAAGAAGACGTACGCATCTCTCTACCCAATAATTGGGATTTATAAAAAGCAAACTTGATGGGAAAATGTGCAGTCCTTCACGACAACTCTGACCCATGCGTACGCACAAAAACAGGTGAAATGAGAAATGGCAACACCGTCGGCAGATGGATGAAACACGTAGGCTTCTGTAGATCTGTCTGAAAGTGCAGAGCGTTGTGTAAACGAAATCGAAATACTGCCTCTCATTAATAATATGAAAATGTCACAAAGCCATGCTTACAATTATCAGCCTGCAGTGAAAAACAAACAAAATTAAACAAGATTGTAACGTAAATGCAAATGAAGCACATATTGCACATATTTGCAAGAAGAACACTCAAATATTATCTGTAATATTGGCATGTTACGTAATTCATCCTCATAAATAATACGGTAAACAGAACAAAATCATGTTTAAAACTGATATTCTTGTCGATGTCTCTGTCTGGCGGTGCAGATAGTTAAATAAATAGA
>JACXGM010025226.1:0-15400 GCA_016801145.1 Umbra pygmaea | reverse complement strand
GTGAGATGATTCTTTTGGCCAGGTCTTCATCACTGAATCTCTTCCTAAAGTACTCTTCTTTCTGTGGGTCAGTGAACCCTCGTACCTCTGTCACCTGGTCAACACACTCTGAAGGGATCTGATTGGCTGCTGCAGGTCTGGTAGTTATCCAGAGGAGAGCAGAGGGAAGCAGATTTCCCTTGATGAGGTTTGTCAGCAGGATATCCACTGAGGTTGACTCTGTGACATCACATACACACTCATTGTTCTGGAAGTCTAGGGGCAGTCGGCACTCATCCAGACCATCAAAGATGATCACAACTTTGTACTTGTCATAGTTGGATATTAATGATTCAATTGAGAAGCGATTGAGAAGTTTAATCAAACTGTGTTTTTCCCTTTTTATCACATTCAGGTCCCGGAATGGAAGTGAAAATATAAAATTGATGTCCTGATTAGCTTTTCCTTCGGCCCAGTCCAGAATGAACTTCTGTACAGAGACTGTTTTTCCAATGCCAGCAACTCCCTTTGTCAGAACAGTTCTAATAGGTTTGTCTTGTCCAGGTAAAGGTTTGAAGATGTCATTACATTGGATAACTCTCTCTGGTCTTGCCTTTTTTCTGGTAGTTGTCTCAATCTGTCTCACCTCATGTTCATTATTGACCTCTCCACTTCCTCCCTCTGTGATGTAGAGTTCTGTGTAGATCTTATTGAGAAGTGTTGGGTTCCCTTGTTTAGCCATACCCTCAAACACACTCTGAAATTTCTTCCTCAGATTGAATTTGAGTTTATGTTGACACGTTGAAAGCTCACCTGAATTAAAAAATAACAGGATATGAATGATGTCTCATTAGATGTCTAAATTGTTTAAATGTCTATAATTGTATCCCTTTTCATCCTCTTGTTTTGTGGTCTGTGTTACATTACTGAACACAACACATCAGTATACCTCAAACTATGTGATTTGATGTTGAACTGCATTTCAATATTGGCCAGAATACATAGATTTTCAGGTCTATTTTTGTTTTTCGTCATTGCCTAAATTTGTGACAAAAGATTTGGCTGTTATATTTAGCATTTAGCAAAAGAGTAGAGCTACAATACACTACCGTTAAAAGGTTTGGGGTCACTCAGGAATTAGCATGTGTTTTTTATAGAAATTGATACCTTAATTCACCAAGGTGGCATTACATTGATAAGAAATTATTGTCAAAACATGACTAGTTACAGAAGAGCTAAAAGATGCCATTATTAGGACACTGAAATAATGACTGCTGAAAAACGGACTTTTTCCATTCTTTTTATTTATTTTTTATTTAACCTTTATTTAACCAGGTAAGTTGACTAGGAACAATATCTTATTTACAGCAACAACCTGGGAGCAATTAGGGTAAAGTGTCTTGCCCAAGGACACAACGACATTTGGCTCAGTTGGGAATCGAACTGGCAACCTTCTGACTACAAGTCTGACTCCCTACCCACTGAGTCATCTGCGCCCCATAATTTGATTTGAATAATTAATTAACAAATCAGTAATATTCCAATAAGGATAGATAGTTTCACCATTGGTAATGTCTTATATACAGTGCCTTGTGAAGGTATTCGGCCCCCTTTAACATTGACCTTTTGCCACATTTCAGGCTTCAAATATAAAGATATAAAACTGTAATTTTTTGTGAAGAAGCAACATCAAGTGGGACACAATCATGAAGTGGAACAAAATTTATTGGATATTTCAAACTTTTTTAACAAATAAAAAACTGACAAATTGGGCGAGTAAATTTTTCAGCCCCTTTACTTACAGTGTAGCAAACTCACTCCAGAAGTTCAGTGAGGATCTCTGAATGATCCAATGTTGACCTGAATGACTAATGATGATAAATAGAATCCACCTGTGTGTAATCAAGTCTCCGTATAAATGCACCTGCTCTGTGATAGACTCAGAGGTCCGTTGAAAGCACAGATAGCATCATGATAACAAGGAACACACCAGGCAGGTCCGAGATACTGTTGTGGAGGAGTTTAAGCCAGATTTGGATACCAAAAGATTTCCCAAGCTTTAAACATCCCAAGGAGCACTGTGCAAGCGATAATATTGAAATGGAAGGAGTATCAGACCACTGCAAATCTACCAAGACCCGGACGTCCCTCTAAACTTTCAGCTCATACAAGGAGAAGTTTGATCAGAGATGCAGCCAAGAGGCCCATGATCACTCTGGATGAACTGCAGAGATCTACAGCTGAGGTGGGCGAGTCTGTCCATAGGACAACAATCAGTCGTATACTGCACAAATCTGGCCTTTATTGAAGAGTGGCAAGAAGAAAGCCATTTCTGAAAGATATCCATGAAAAGTGTCTCTCAAAGTTTGCCACAAGCCACCTGGGAGACACACCAAACATGTGAAAGAAGGTGCTCTGGTCAGATGAAACCAAAACCGAACTTTTTGGCAACAATGCAAAACGTTATGTTTGGAGTAAAAGAAACACAGCTCATCACCCTGAACACACCATCCACACTGTCAAACATGGTGGTGGCAGCATCATGGTTTGGGCCTGCTTTTCTTCAGCAGGGACAGGGAAGATGGCTAAAGTTGATGGGAAGATGGATGGAGCCAAATACAGGACCATTCTGGAAGAACCTGATGGAGTCTGCAAAAGACCTTAGACCTGGACAGAGATTTGTCTTCCAACAAGACAATGATCCAAAACATAAAGCAAAATCTACAATGGAATGGTTCACAAATAAACATATCCAGGTGTTAGAATGGCCAAGTCAAAGTCCAGACCTGAATCCAATCAAGAATCTGTGGATAGAACTGAAAACAAACGCTCTCCATCCAACCTCACTGAGCTCGAGCTGTTTTGCAAGGAGGAATGGGCAAAAATTTCAGTCTCTCGATGTGCAAAACAGATAGAGACATACCCCAAGCGACTTACAGCTGTAATCACAGCAAAAGGTGTCACTAAAAAGTATTGACTTAAGGGGGCTGAATAATTTTGCACACCAAATTTTTTGGTTTTTTATTTGTTAAAAAAGTTTGAAATATCCAATAAATTTTGTTCCACTTCATGATTGTGTCCCACTATTTGATTCTTCACAAAAATATATATTTACAAAAAAAAGTATATATACAGTGCCTTGCGAAAGTATTCGGCCCCCTTGAACTTTTCAACCTTTTGCCACATTTCAGGCTTCAAACATAAAGATCTGAAACTGTAATTTGTTGTGAAGAATCAAAAAGAAAGCTTCATTTGCCCATCACTAGTTGAAGCCAACTAGTTTTAGGTAGTGATGGGCAAAAAAGTAATGAAGATTTTGGTTTGAAAATGTGTTCATTACTCGAAGCTTCAGTAACCGCAACCTCGTCTGGTGAAGTGCCAAAGCTGCATCTAAATGATCCGAGCTAGATAGTTGACAAGAGGCTTTAAGATGAGTGAGATAAATCTAGTGTACGCACCTATCCCCCTACCTACAAACACAGTACAGCATGTATACTAACAATAGGATATAATTGTTTTTACCAATAAAGACTGATTAATTTGATTAATTTGTGTATTGTGTTATTGGTTATTGGGGAGAGAGTGGTTGGGGAAACAAAGGAGGTGCTAGAAAAATATAGCACAAGTTGTGTGTGCTTGTGTAACTATGGCCAGGGGGTAGGTGGGATAGGTAACACTCAAAGATATTTATTAAGGAACATTTTTTTTTTCACCCTTTTTTCCTCACAACCTAATTCCTACACTAATCATATAGGCCTATAGTTATAAAGTATGCTAATGTTTTTATACACACTTGAGACAGCTATTTCTATAGGCTGCTGATAGTTACAGTTCTATACCTTTACTTTTAGCCTAATATTTTATAATAATATTTAACAGCCAGCGCACCTTATTAGAAGCGATCAAAATAAAGTTTTCCCATGCCAGAACGACCTCTCTTCCTAAAAGCTTCCATAGTAATAACAATAAATCGATATGAAAAAATGAATGCTTGTCACTATAGAGGCTACTATGAACCGAAGGCAATGTTGTGCATTTTTAAGGTTTTTATGCTTTGAGTGCGCTAGAATTCAGACTCGAAACGAGGTGGTGCCGAATGCAGTGGCAGCACAATCCTGACTGTTTCCATATTGCCATTGACTGTTCCACGTGTGGCGGTGCCTTTGCGAAACACTCAGGTGATTCATTCAGAGAATGAAGCAGTTATTGCTTCCGACATCATATGTCACGTGATTTTTCCATACCAAAGCAAGCTTCGGAGCAGTGGTTCAAATGGAATTGTAGTTAAAGTTTCGAAGCATGTTTCGAAGCTTCAATTTCAAACTGCCATCACTAGTTTTAGGACCCTAGTTTTTTGTGTCTAGATTGCAGCGTGATACAGACAGGCGATTTTTACTTTCTATCATTACATTTATAAGCCTTACCAAAACCCTTACCCTAACCTTAACCACTCTGAAACCTTGCTGTTAAGCCCATCTAAAATATATTTACATGCTACTGAGTGATGAGTGAAGCGCAACTGAATATCTGCACTGTAAAAAAATTATGTAAATTTTACAGTAACTTACTGGCAGCAATTGGCCAGTGATGCTGTAATTTGGTTTTACAGTACAATTACTGTAATTGATTTTACAGTACACCAAATGTAACTGTAATCCAATTTACAGTACCAAATACGTTACTGTAATGTAATGTACAGTACCATCTCCCTTACTGTAATTTGATTTACAGTACTACAGCCCTTACTGTATTATAATCTACAATAACACGACCATTACTCTAATCCATTTTACACTACCAAGTCTGTTAATGTAATATATCATATATGTTTTATTTGAATATATCCCAGCATGCCTTTTTAGGTAATTGTGAGGGATAACCAAACATGAGTGTGCTTGCAAAATAGTAATCCAAAATGTGTACTTTTTTTGCACCCACATCCTGCATTCAGAATGACAGCAATGTTAATATACTGTCAGACCAAGACTAGCTAAACTATGTCAATTGGAACAACGATCTCAGTAATGGTTGGAATATTTCCTCACAGATTTTTGTGCTTACAGATAGTATTGGTTTGGGAAATGAAAGATGATTAAACACATTTCATAATATCACATAAAGTTTTATATTAAAGTCCAAAAATATCAAGAAAACTTTCAAACAAAAGAAGCAAAGCATTCTGGGAAATGGTGATGATTCCCCTGTGAATGATAAAATACCAGTCTCACAATTAACTCTGTCACAAACACTGGGGTTTTGTTTTAACATTACTTTTGTGTTTACTTAACATTCACACCTGAATTTAACTTTATAATTAACAGTGAAAAACTAAACTGACTCCTTGGTTTAGAGCAGCGATATTCATTCCTGCTCCCGCGAGCCGCCATTACGTAAGTTTTCCATCTAACTTCAGTTGCGACTAACCTGAGTTAGCATTTCATCTTAATAATGATTAATGTCACCTGTGCTAAACTTGGTTTGGAACAAAAACCTATGGAATTGCGGCTCGCAGGAACATGGAATGAGTATCGCTGCTCTAGTTTGCTTCTATTTAAACCTTTCAACAACTGTAAGAAATAGTGAACTCATATTGTACTTTTGACAGTTACCTCCAAAATACATATTCAAGTAATTTGCTTCTGCCTATTGAATCTATGTCCACAATACAATGCAATACACCGTAGTAATTAAAATACTGGTGTATACACTGGTGAAATTACAGTAAGTTACTGATAAAACTACAGAAATTACAAATAGTTATTTCAATTAACAGTAGTCTACTGTATTTAGTAATTACAGTAGGAAACATTTGGAATTACAGTAGTTTACTGATAAAATTACAACAATTGCTAAAAGTTTTTACTTTTTACAGTAGTCTACTGTATGTATTACTTACAGTATGATACTGTGGAAATTACAGTAAGTTACTGACGAAATTACAAAAATTGCTAACAGTGTGGATATTTTTATCCGTAGTTGACATAATTTCACTGTCTATCGTTCCACTGTCTATAACATTTATTTAAATGAACAAAAACCTCTAAATTAGTAAAATTCTATAGACTGGACGATTATTAATGTGTACGTTTCAAGCGTCAACACAAAAACTAGGGTCCTGAAACTGCGGCCCTAGAACTGGGGTCCTAAAACTGCAGCCTCCGGTTGTGCAGGAACATACTACTGGTTAAGTCACAGGTTTTTGCTGTAAATCAGTAGCTGAAATGCAGCTTGCCTGGCTAGAAAACAGAGAGGAAAAAAGGCGTATGATCTATACTAATGAACCTAGTGTGGGAGGATAAATTAAAAAAACAGAACACCAATGTAATTCTTATTCCTCTTTGGGGTCAATAGCCGATCGCAACCGACTTAAGGAACATATAACCCCATCAACTGTGCCGGAGTGTGAGGCCGGTCACTAATGCTTATTCTGTTTATACAATCTAACCATATCAAATAGAACAACACTGTCTAGAACGTTGGCCAAAAAACTGACTGAACACCACCCCCTCTATGAAACATCTTAATATAATTAATACCAGGTGTGCCATGCTCTTTTCAATTACTAACAAGTAACCAACCATGAGTGTACATGTTAGTGATCAAGATATGGTAAGTGCATTTGATTAATTGAAATAAGTTCTTGCATGTTATTAAAAATGGTATAATTTCCTGCAGGCTAAAATAAGATCATGTGATCATATGGTAACTCCTTCCATTCATTGAACACATTAACCACTAAGTCATTCTTCATTCCATGCTAGACCACATTTCAGAGAAAGTTACATTTCACAATGTGGTGCCATCTAAAGCGATGTGCAGTTGCTTCAATGCAGTTCATGAGGCTGCACATCAAATCCATTGTAATCTGGAAGTAGCATATAGCAGTACTCCCAAATCTGTAGTGCTAATGATGACCAAAGTATCTTTACTAGAACTAACTTTTCTGTTATGGGAGATTACATTTTGTATTACAGTGGATTTGTATATTCAATCACTGTCACTTATTTTTTATTTAGGCATTATATAAAAAAATGAATATAGCTATGTGAATGCAAAAAATAATATAATCATTGTAAAATTAAAACCTGCAATGGAGCATGCTGGGAATTATTATAATATGTGGTGGCTAACAGTGAGACACATGAACCACACATTTAGACCAAAACTAAAGTGACACTTCTGTCATGAATTTGCTTGATATAGATTATTTTGATATTTACAGTATGTTGATTTTTTGATTTTGGAAACATCAACTGCCAGTAATCTACTGTACATGTCAGGAAATAAAGTATTGAGCTGTAAAATGGAAACACATTACCAATGCTGTAAATATACAGCACTTTACTGGCAACTATGCTGCCAGTAATCTACTGTAAATGTCATAAAATACAGTAATGAGCTGTAAACTTGAAACACATTACCAATGCTTTAAATATACAGCATTTACTGGCAACTCTGCTGCCAGTAAATTACTGTGAATGTAAAAACATACAGGAAAGATCTGTAAACTTGAAACATAGTTCAGTGCTGTAAATAAACTACAATTTACTGATGACTCTGGGATGTTGAGTGCCAACCATAAGAGCAAAGCCCTTTCTGTTTAGTGTTAGCCTCCATGAACTGTGGGATGAGCTTGCTCACTTTTGGTCTTTTTAAATGCAAGCCAAGTGAAGAGTTTCTTTCCAAATCTGACTGATGCATGTTGTTATGTTAGATGTCTTTCAAACACAGACATTTCTTGTGAAAAAAACAAAAATATAAAATATATATAAATTAATTAATTACAAATTAATGTTTAAAAGGGTGTGAACTTTACAGAAACTAACATGAATGCACATCACTTTATTGCCAACACAGCTGCCAGTAATTTACTCTAGATTTCTAATAAATACAGTAGTAAACTGTATTGTTAGAATACTGTAATTGGCTGTTATCCTGTTCACAGCAACACTGCTGTAATTAAACAGCTCTTTACTGGCAACTCAGCTGCCAGTATTTTACTGTAATTTTACAGCAAAATGTTTTACAGTGTATGGAACATTCATATGTAAAGTCAGACAAACTTACTTTCCTCCAGTGTGTCAGCAAGCTCCTTCTGGTTCATGTTTCTTAGGAAATGCAGTATGATCTTCAGAGCCCCCTCTTTGACACTGCTCTCCTGCTTCCCATCTTCAGAGTCCACCACTTCCTCATCCTTTCTCTGACCCTCAAATCCTTCTGGGAGATCTGAACTCAGTATTGACTTGAACCTCTTCAACTCTTTTTTGACAAACGTCATGATATTCTGTTCAAGTAACTGAAAGAAGCAGAGTGAAACAGTTAACATCTGACTGATGTTTAATGATGGACAGTAGGGCTGCAGGGGTACAGTATGGGGTGCTCTTTGCATTTTAGACACAAACACAAATAAATAAAAGATTCAATTAACAATTAGTAACTAGCTACTGTATGTTGAATGCCTTTTTAATAAATCATAATGACCTGAAAATATATATTTAGCAAGTCTGGGCCTTTGTGTAATCAACAATATAACAATAATTGGCACTTTTCCAACATTGCGAGAATAACTTGAGAAGAACAGCTAGACCTATAAAACATATATTAGATGTGCACCACTTCTGCCTAGGACCCCTGAGGGTACAGTAACCCAAACAGTCTGGGAACCGCTGGCCTATATTGAGGTGTGAGATTAAAAGTACAATTACAAAACAATGAAATGTAAATATCTGAATTTTGAAAAAAAAATTAAGGAATTGTCCAACAAAAAAATAGTTTTCATGGGACATCACAAAATCACCAGAGCAAGAAGGAGACATGAAGAATCAAAAATAACTTTATCTCTCTGCTGTATTCAAGTAGCCATTACGTCAGAATGATAAATCTCTTGAATTACAATAGTGATAGGTGTGTTTATAGCTGAGGATATGCACCCAACTTTTGCCAATTAAACAAAAAAAATGTATTTAATAACTGTTTATAATACTTTATTGTTCTATATTAACAATTTACAGTGACCCTCAAACTGCAGTCCATAACGTACTTTAAATTACGTACACACACACACCATTGCACCCCTGAAGGACAGATGAACTTTACTTGAGGAAAACAGAAACAAATGTACATAACAGGACCACGAACACTGAACATAGAGGACAGGTATGTTTGATGACTCTGGGCAGATTGATCACTGAAACTAACACGACTACATACAGTGAATATGGAGGTCAGGTGTGTTTGATGACTCTGGGCAGATTCACAAATGGAGCTCTTTTTCTCTGATTTCTCCTTTTGGTCTCTGTGGAGAAAAAGTTAGATTATATTTACACTTCCTGTGTGCACACAAAGACACATTGTGATTCCACTTTCAGGAATAAAAACATTGTTTCTGATATGAAAAACTTTAGAAAAACAAAATATGCCTACATTTTAATATAAAACCGACACTGAAGTATGAAGGGATCAAGGAAAATGAGGAACTATGAGAGAGAATCTAGGTATAGTACCCAGAAATGTAAGAATGCAACATGAATGCTGTATTGGCTTTGTGAGTGCAAAACATGGGCTTAGATACACTCTTAAACCCCTCTAGCTAATAAATAAAAATATCTTGACCGGGATTTATTATTGTGCAAAATAATGACCTAGTCTGATAAAGTCTGATCTTCCAGTTTAACATAATATTAACAAAACAAATTTAACTTTCAATATTGGATTGTATGACTTCGACAGTCGACTAGTGTAGACTTCACTGGAAAACGGGAAGTAAAAACAGGTGTGTACACTGGCTGATTTGTTTAGATTCGCTGTGTTAACTATAAAGGAATCACTGCACATGGCTATGCACTAGTACTGACATTTCAAACATGTTTAGAGGCCAAAAGCACATTTTAAAACTTGCCCTGTAAATGCATAACAGGTGTAAACTGGAGCAGGGGGATAACACGGTTTTGGCAATACAGATTGTTTGAGTTATTCTGGTTACTGACAGCACTCCAGATATCCAAACGAGTTCTCCTTTAATAGGTACTTTAGAAAATTATCGAAAGCATCTTAACTAGAACAATGTTTTCAGTATTGGGTAGCAAATTAATCCAAATAACAGTGGATTTATAAATAACATTTTTATTATTATTATTACATTTTTATTGTGTTAAGAATTATACATGATGAAACGATACACATGAATATATCTATTTCCAAGCAAAGAAGACAATAATAAATATAAAATAAAATATTCAATGGAGCATGCTGGGAAACATTATAATTATGGGTGTGGCTTAAAGTGAAAAGGGAAAGAAAATAGTGTGCACATACCACCATCTGACAGGTGCAGGACAAATGAGAAATACTAAGGTAAAAAGTGTATAATGTCCACAACACAGTTATTTGTTCCCATATTTAATAAATAGTACAAAAGCTCACCTCTTGACCCTGTGGCTTAAAGTGAACATGAGTTTTATACATTTTTGGGGATAGAACCTAACACTTATACCGTATGAAAAACACAATGCGTTATACTTTATTTTTTGTGTGATTCTCCCCATTGTTTCTCCCTTCCCAATTACATTATAGGCTGTTATTTAAGAACACACTTGACCATTGTGAAATGTATTTAGTTTGTGCCTGATGAAGAAGAGAACTAAAGGAACAGGAAACAGTTTTTAACCCTTTCTGCCAGTTCACTGATTTGTTCGCAAATTACTTCTTTCAGTCTTCAGTACCCTCAGTTTACTGAAGGAACAATAGGAAACACTTCAGAAACTGTTCTACCAGTTCACCTGTTCATTTGCAAACTACTTCTTTGGTTCTTCACAGTTTGTTTCCCTCTGCATTTGACTTCGGTGGATAGTAAGAATACACTTGAATGAAATATATATTTTTTTCAGTTACGTTCATTACATTCACTTAAAAGATGAGTTCAAAAATAACTAATTGTTTGTGAACAATAGGAATTTTGGGTTTTCATGAGCTGTATGCCAAAATCATCAGTATTAAAACAATAAATGACCTGAAATATTTCAGTTGGTGTGCAATGAATCTAAAATATATGAAAGTTAAATTTTTATCATTACATTATGGAAAATAATGAACTTCATCACAATATGCTAATTTCTTGAGAAGGACCTGTATACTCATTATGAAAATATTTACTGAGGTAATAAATGAAGTGAGAAGTGTCTCACATTCTCATAGACAATTACAGAAACTCTTTTGCAACCAGCCATATCGCCCCCAGCTGGAATTCAGAATGCAGGTTTAAGGCACCCCCTCATTTGCATCACTTTGCCAAACCAGATGTTCACCCTGTGGTTATGACCCATTGCTTCATCTTACATTTGTTCTCCCTCCTTGAACGTTAGAGGTGGACGTATAGACTGGTCACTCTTCATGGACACACAGCTGGGTACAGAGGAGGATGGTCTCTCCTGATGGATTGGACTTCAAAAGAACAGAGACAAACATTATATATCTTGCAGTATGCTCAACACTGATGGTGAAATACTGTCATTCTGAAAATGATCATCTCACCTCTTAGCTTTGGTGTCATGTATCTCCTCAGACTGACTTCGTTTAGAGGCAGGGCCCCCCTGCTCTCTCTTCCCTGAGTGACTCCTTTTAGAGGCAGGGCCCCCCTTCTCTCTCTTCCCAGAGTGACTCATTTTAGAGGAAGTCCCTCCTCACCTCTCCTCTCTCTTCCTAAACCTGTAAACACATCATGGAAACACACTTCCTGGATTAAGACTTATCCTGTAAAGGCTACCAATACACACATTTTCTTGATCAGAAACATATGGAAAATAAATTGGGACAATTGAAATTAAAGCAATTGATAAAAGCTAGTATTTAGACTAAAATCCAATATAATAACAGCAGCATCCCTTGAGATGCTTTGCCAAGCCTTTGCTGAAGCCAAGTGAAAGGCATATTTAATCAGATTTAAATCAGGGCATTGACTTGGCCACTCAAAACTTTCCACCTTTTTCCCCTGATGATCACCCTGGTTATGTTGAAAGTGTGTTTTAGGTCATCGTCCTGTTTTTTTTTGTGAAGCATTACACTGTAAATAGTAATCAGCTGGTGCCTTAAACCAAATAGAGCCTACTAACAATGTGTATTGTTAGGTAGAACTTAAATCATTTAAATTTAAGTGTATTAGATCTTAACTATATGCTAAGTTTACTCAATTGTTATGAGTTAATGCTGTCCCAGAGCGCTTTGCTGTTCATATGAGGTTTATTCATCACCTACAGAATAAAAGTATTTGTTAGTGACAAAAACATGGTTGATAGCTAAATATATGTAGCATACAGCTCATGCATATAAACACAGCATTCTATTACATATTTCCTACCATTCTCTGATGCTGCAATATGGTACATATTATAATATTTTTTTGCAGCTGTTTTTGTGAAAGTTGACTGAATGTTGAATTTGTCTTAAATTACTCAAATATAATTTTCTAAAATAGTTTAGTGCTTGAAAATTATTGGTTGTGGCAGTTTATAGACCTAAAGTAGTCGGTGAAACCAATACTGCCATCCCTCCCAGGTTTTCTGAGAACTGAAGTCATTTACATTTGAACTCTGGTGAAAATTGCATTTAGGCCTGTGAAGTGTACTGCTTAGTGTCCTGCTGAGGCACTCAGTCAATCCTGATCTTAGCTGTAATCATCTTTGGTACAGACACTCACCAAAAAGTCTGATTTGTCAGTTTAATATTTAAAAAATGAAAGTGCAATTGTAAACCAGGAGCATTGAAAATATGAACTGATCTCACAATTCACCTTGTGGTTGCTAAAAATGCCTAAATCTACCTATAAACATGTAGTTTTTTTGTTTTTAATTGTGAATAATGTGGCTAAGATTTCAAAACACACTTCTTTTGCATTGTCAGTAGGGGGTATTGTTTGTATAATTTTGAGGGAAATAATGAATTTAATCCATTTCGGAATAACAGTTTAACATAACAAAATGTGGAAAAATTGAAGCGCTGTGAATACTTTCCGAATACACTGTAGCTCTGAGTGGCATATTCATACTATTACATCACTTACTATTTCACTAATGCCTGGCTCACACCACAGGAGTTTTAAAATCGTAACCGATTTTAAAATCTGGTTGCAGCACACATTTAAAAAAAATCTTTACATATTTTCTTACATCAGATCTTAAACAGGCTCACACTGCAAGATTAAAAAATCATGGTGCATCACACTACATAATGTTATTAAGATTATCGTGCCAGAGGAAGCGCCTCACGTGATCTACGCGGCAGATCGGAAGTGGGAAAGTGGATTGAAACTAAATGGATACTGGAAAATAATTGTTATACAGGGTTTGCAAACGTTTATCAATCTATCAACAAAGTACTGCCATAACAACTTCACTTTATTGTTTTACAATATTGCTCTGTACCTATTGTAATTCTCCACCTTTTACCAAACGTGCCTAATGTGTTTTTATATATTGGGTTGGATTCTGGTTTGGGGAACTTCCATTCAAAAGAAGTGAAACCAATCATCTCAAATAATAAGGTAGTGCTAGAACTTAAATCATTTAAATACTATATTGTAAGTTTACTCAATTGTTTTAAGTTAATGCTGTCCCAGTGTGCTTTGCTGTTCATATTATTCATCACCTAGAGTATGAAAGTATTTGTTAGTGACAAAAACATGGTTGATCGCTAAATATATGTAAAAATCTTAAAATATATTTGAAAATATATTACCATATATTTTTAATAACAAAATTTGAATTACAAAATGAGGAAATATACTTCACATATATGAAAACTAAAAAATGTTGTATATTTCGACATATATGTACATATACACTCACCTAAAGGATTATTAGGAACACCCGGTCAATTTCTCATTAATGCAATTATCTACTCAACAATCACATTGCAGTTGCTTCAATGCATTTAGGGGTGTGGTACTGGTCAAGCTAATCTTCTGAACTCCAAACTGAATGTCAGAATGGGAAATAAAGGTGATTTAAGCAAGTTTGAGCGTGGCATGGTTGTTGGTGCCAGACGGGCCGGTCTGAGTATTTCACAATCTGCTCAGTTACTGGGATTTTCATGCACAACCATTTCTAGGGTTTACAAAGAATGGTGTGAAAAGGGAAAAACATCCAGTATGCGGCGGTCCTGTGGGCGAAAATGCCTTGTTGATGCTAGAGGTCAGAGGAGAATGGGCCGACTGCTTCAAACTGATAGAAGAGCAACTTTGACTGAAATAACCACTTGTTACAACCGAGGTATGCAGCAATGCATTTGTGATGCCACAACACGCACAACCTTGAGGCGGATGGTCTACAACAGCAGAAGACCCCACCGGGTACCACTCACCTCCACTACAAATAGGTAAAAAGAGGCTATGATTTGCAAGAGCTCACCAAAAACAATGAGTTGAAGACAGAAAAATGTTGCCTGGTCTGATGAGTCTCAATTTCTGTTGAGACATTCAGATGGTAGAGTCAGAATTTGGCATAAACAGAATGAGAACATGGATTCATCATGCCTTGTTACCACTGTGCAGGCTGGTGGTGGTGGTGTAATGGTGTTTTCTTTGCACACTTTAGGCCTCTTAGTGCCAATTGGGCATCGTTGAAATGCCACATCCTACCTGAGCATTGTTTCTGACTATGTCCATCCCTTTATGGCCACCATGTACCCATCCTCTGCCGGCTACTTCCAGAAGGATAATGCACCATGTCACATAGCTCTAATCATTTCAAATTGGTTTCTTGAACATGACAATGAGTTCACTGTACTAAAATGGCCCCCACAGTCACCGAATCTCAACCCAATAGAGCATCTTTGGGATGTGGTGGAACGGGAGCTTCGTGCCCTGGATGTGCATCCCACAAATCTTTATCAACTGCAAGATGCTATCCTATCAATATGGGCCTACATTTCTAAAGAATGCTTTCAGCACCTTGTTGAATCAATGCCACGTAGAAATAAGGCAGTTCTGAAGGCGAAAGGGGGTCAAACATAGTATTAGTATGGTGTTCCTAATAATCATTTAGGTGAGTGTATGTGATGATGTTTCCACCACATATGCCAATATCTGACATATAAGGATACATATTTTACCAAATATTTTATTGACATACCCCTACTAATCATCACATATACATGTATGTAACATCAATATCTCACACAAAAACATTCATTTTTGTTTAAATTTGTAGACAAATTGTTAACTGACATAGAGCAAGAATAAATGTATCAGTATTTCTGTATTCTTTATTTACATAATCTCATATGTACATTGTCAGATATTATACATTACATCACTTATACACTCTGTAAACCATTGGTAAATGCAGATATGGATGTCAAATGTGGAAATGTATGTCACATATAAAAACTGCCAATTTTTGTGTATTTCGACATATATGTACATATATTT
>JACXGM010025225.1:0-15400 GCA_016801145.1 Umbra pygmaea | reverse complement strand
CAAAGCAGGGGTCAGTACACAGAATATCAATATATTATAACAGGAATAATGCTCAGTAGATTCGCAAACTGGAAACAATACCTCGCAAAGAGGAACTGTATGCCTGTGGCTTAAATACTATGTGTAAAGGTGTACAGGTGTCAGTATTCTGGTGATTGCGATCTGTGATATGTGCTGTGTTCATGTGTGCTGGGAAGTGGAGCGTCCGTGTCCTCTAACTGTGATCTATGGTGTGTGCTATGTTCATGTGCTGTGGGAAGAGACGCAATACCATCCCCAGGACGAGAGACATCTTGCTCCGATGCTGGAAACCTTACACCAAGCACATCTAACACCCAGTGGGACCTACAAATATTCGACACAACACACACGCAGCAAAAGTGAATAAATAATTTGGTGAAATAGCTTTAGAATTATCACACCGCATGCAGTGGTCCTACAGTCCCCGTCTACTGCCCGCTCCCCATGAACGCCCCCCGCTCAAAATCAAAGAAACTAAAATGGTGCAAGCACATATACAATACAGACACACTATTTAACCCCCCCCACAATGAAGTAACAGATTAAAACATTACAAATATGGGATTACCCTACCCCAACCTATATGCTCAAGGAAGGCTTTGTTCGTAACATACAAATAGAGCCATGGGGCGTAAGCTAGGATACTTCAACAACAGTGGAGCAAGACAGCAGTCAGTAGCACTAAAATCTAAAAGATAAAACGATGTTACAACCGAGTTAAAATGTACAGAATAGCGATTGAACAGAGGTGGTTCCCTTTTTACCTGACCGCAGATACTTAGGACAGTACTGGAACCCGCCTCGAGAGGAAAAACCTGCCATGGGAACACACGTGTTTGATAAACCAAACAAATAATATGCAGCCAGTAATGTTAACCACCACTATAGCACCAACTACTTAGTACCTTAAAATGGGCAAGGAACAAAACCTTCCCAAAGAACCTGCTGGAAATTACAGCCTCCAATAAGCGCCTACGGGAACAAAACATGTCAACAAACATCCAAATAGTTATACGCCAGCCAAATGGTTCGTAACCTACCTTCCAGTTGGCTAGCCGTGATACAGGGAATGGAATTGACCAAAACAGTGTTAAATAGGCCGCGTATTGATTACGTCATCCGAGTCAGCTTTGCACAATCTCTAGTGGTAAGACAGTAGCTACCTGCTACCTGTTACACAGAGACAAAGCAAAGCAGGTTTATATCCTACATTTAAGTTTACAATTGGATGAATCTAGGTTAAAGATATCACATCGAATGACATTATATCACATTGAATGTCCGATGAAGACAGTTTCCCATTCATCTGCCAGGTATACAGGCGCATTTTCGCGCGGTGAATGTCATCTGTGGTTCTGAAATGGCCTATAGCACGCGTCATTGACTCGCTCTGCTTATTTACATGTTAAACAACATTTTTTGTTTGTATTACATGGATATTACTTAACAGTCAAATAGAACTAGGCAGTTGTAATTATATTGGCATTCAAGCAACAACAGGTGACACCTGAAGTGTGACAGTTATGGAAAAAAAAACTTAAAAATTTAGATTAGTCAATTGTAAAGAGAGATCAGTCGAGTCTTGGTCGACCAAAGAAATTCTTAGTCGGGGACAGCCCTACTGTTAATACTGCCCGTACAGTCCCATTGCCGTTGCTTCAGAAAGTGAAAGAAGAATTAGTAAGGATGGATGCTAGTGATTGAAAGAGTCACCCAGCCAACAGAATGGTGTGCACTTATGGTGCCCGTCATCAAACCCAAAGGAAAGGTGCGAGTATGTGTCGACCTGAAAAGACTGAATGAAAACGTCAAAAGAGAACGATTCATGCTGCCGACAACATGAAATTCTGGCGAAACTAACTGGTGCCAAAGTGGCTTTTGGCAGATACCCCTGCATCCTGAGAGCAGCCGGTTAACAACATTCATCACACCATTGTATATGGAGCGTTGATGCAAGAACATGACACACGATTGAAACAGGTAATGGAAAGAATGGAACTCGCCGGTCTGAAATTAAATCAAGATAAATACAAGATTCAAAAAATTGAGCTGCATTTCCTGGGTCAGGTAGTCAACAAAAACGGTGTACGAGCAGACCCCGAGAAAGTCAAAGCTATTGCTGAACTCAATGCCCCAAATAATGTACATTAACTAAAGAGAGTGCTGGGGATAATTAACTAAATGGGAAAATATATATCCCATCTGGCAACATTGGGAGGTCCACTATACGAACTCCAATGAACTGAAACTGTATGGACTTGGGACTTGGCACAGTAGCAAGCTTTCCAACAACTAAAGGAAGCGCTTATGACATCGCCAGTATTTTCATTTTATGATGCAGAGAAGTAAACAACTGTATCCGCTGATGCAAGCAGTTACGGCTTGGGAGGAGTGCTACTCCAGCAACACGGAGACTGCTGGAAGCCTGTGGCGTATTGCTTGTGAACCCTTACTAGTGTGGAACATCATTATGCAGATAGAGAGTGTCTCGCAGGAGTTTGGGCGTGCGAACATTTCAGCAAATACCTGAGTGGAATGGGGCATTTCAAACTCATTACAGACAACAAGCCGAGGGTTCCTTTTATAAATTGTAAAGATTTGGACAATGTACCAATCACATGCCAGAGACTTTTACTCAGACTGATGAGATTCAATGTGACAGCTGAGTATGCTCCAGGTAAAACACGTGTTGTAGCAGACACTTTATCACAAAGCCTACAAAGCAGCACCATAGACAGCACCACGGAAGTGTACGTCAGCTGCTATGTCAATGCAATTGTTGGAAGCCTTTCTGCTTCAAAATGCAAGATAAGTGCAATCCAGGATGCGACGCAACAAGATGGAAAATTGCAGAGTGAAGCACTTTATTGGAATAAGAGGGCCTGAACATGCTCGCGATGTACATCACTCAGTAAGAGACTTTTCCACATTCAAAAAGAATTTTCGGAGACTAACGGCTTGCCTACTAGAGGAAAACGTATTATCATCTTCATGGGGAAATTATCGAACGAATACATAAAGGACATGTGGGATTGACCAAATGTAGGGAAAGAGCGCAGACATCCATGTGGTGGCCAGGACTGTCCTTAAAACAGAAAATTGAAAAGTGCACATTCTGCTGCGAACACAAAAGAACACAGAGAAAAAAACCTCTGAATCCAACTCCGTTGCCAGAAAGACTGTGGCAGCGCTTTGGGGTAGATTTACGTGAGTACAAAGGGAAAAACTATATTGTACTCTCTGACTTTTAGTCCAAATTCTTAGAAATCCTACACTTATCGAGCACCACAGCTGAACAAGTAGTCACCAAGCTCAAAGCTACATTTGCATGATTCGGGATCCCAGAAGTTGTTGTGTCAGACCTAACACAAAGTCATTTTTATCAGTGTATACTTCACTTGCACATATATATAATTTTCTTGTACATAAATGCCAGAAGTCGGAATTAGTGGGGTAAAAGAATGCATGTGTTATTTGGTCGGCGGCCGAGGTGCAGGCCCGGATTAAGAATTTAGAGGCCCCTGGGCACAATGTCTTGTAGGGCCCCCCACCCCACTCACACAATCAAGTTTTTGAATTTTTTGTTACTATTTGCTGCTAACACCCATAGATTGTATAATTACTGGATGGAGCCATGTGTGACATCACACATTGGTTTGTTAAGATCTGATTTGGGTCATCGAAATTGCCGTTACGGGCACAGACATCTTGGTTGCGGATGTGACGATTTTAGACTAGAGGGAGGAGTAATCTAGCTAGCTAACATATATTAATTGGGATGCTAACTCAAAACATTATTAAAACATAATGTAAAACAAAATGTAACGCTACTTACCGGAAAAAAGTGAAATGCCAACTGCTTTGAGTGTCTTGTTGTACAACCGAACTCGATAACCACGCCCTAAATGCCCCTTTGCTTTAACGCCGATTTTAAAATCAACGAGACCATAGTTCAAAAAATTAACATCATGATAAACTGCAGAAGGCTTAAATCTATCGATTGAGACCATATAATCATTGTGAAAATGTTTACTGAGGTAATAAATCAAGTATATTATGTCTCTCATTCTCATAGACCATTACAGAAACCGAGCTCTTTTGCAACCAGACGTATCACCCCCAGCTGGAATTCAGATAGAATGCAGGTTTAAGGCACTTCCTCATTTGCGTCAATTTGCCAAACCAGATGCTCACCGTTTGGTAACACCTCTAGTGAGCAAATAGCTGGCATATGCAAGCACATAGTGCCTCACCTTTACCAATCCAGTGCTATGAATTTTATTCTTCCATAATTCACACACAAACACATACACACACCCATTAATATTTCCTTCATGTCTGTCTGTCTCTCTCCTGTCCTGTCCTGTCCTGTCCTGTCCTGTCCTCCTCGGCTCTCCAGGGGTTGCCGCTCTCTCTCTCCCCTTCTCTTTCTGTGGGCAAAAGGATGCAAACAGTGTAGGTCAACTTGTCAAAAACCTGGAAAAATCTTAACTCAAGTTTCTTCCCCAAATGTTTTTTTTACTCTTCATTCTAATCTTTCTACTTTCTACTAAAATATTCTGCACTTTCTTTGATGATTGAATGGTAGTAGACACATTACAAGATGCTGTAAGTATTCTGATATAATATTGGTTGCTTGCAAATTACAATTGCTGGTGTATGACCTGTTCAAATATTGACAAATGTACTACATGTAAGTCGCTTTGAAAAAAGTGTCTGCCAAATGCCCTAAATGTAAATATCAAATGTAAAAGAAAGCAGCTTGTTTTTTTTGATAATAGCCTACTATATTTCATTTAACCTAAAAACTTTATGACAGCCACATCCCACTTGAGCACCTCCCGCCAATACTGTTTCTCTCCATCTAGCTGCTGCACTAGTTTAACATTCACAGTCCCGCTCCCAGTGACAGATGAGCGCCGAAGAAATGCAACATACAATTACTATGCTCTGTTCTTTTCTCATGCTCACGCACACATTCGGGGTGTTTCCATTCAGAAAAAACACTAACAAATGTATTTTTCTTGGTAGAAAAAAGCATACAGGCAAAGCAAAAAATATTACCTGTAGATGGTGAATAGGCGATCCAGTTTCTGGAAACTTTTTGCCTATTTGGCAGTTGACAGCATAGCTGATCATTAGTAAGGGAGCGCACCTTACCACCCAAACCCCCATCACGAGTTGAGGATAGATATTTGCTCTTTCTATTATGAATGGCAGTAGGTCCACAACCGATAAGAACAACACGAGCATCCTCATCGATTGCCCCCCACAATGTCGGGTCAGACACCTGATTAAACACTGCTCCCTGCTGCTGCTACCCGTACCGCTAGCAGGTTGTGCTGCGCTGCTAACACTAGCCTCCTCGGGTCCCTGGTTAGCTTTCTTGTCATGATTTACCACACATTCCTCACCCCGATTCTCCTAATGGGCCTGGCTACTTTTGAAGAATGTTTTTATAGATGGAACCTGTCTTAATAAAGACACCTCCCTCTCCTTTTATCTTTTTTGTTTGCGTTTAGTACAACCACTTCTCTCACTCATTTTCTTGACTTACAACGACAGATCCCACAGTCCGATTCAGCGCAGGGTTATGTGAAGGCTGCACAGGGGCGGGTTGTTAGGTCAGAGCTTTTCACACCTGCGCTTGACCAATTATATAATTCTATTTAAATGTATACAAATATCAGAATGTCTTTTCTCTGGTCATTATCTGAAATGTAAATATATTTTTTCCTTTGCTTGGGCCCCAAATGCGCATGGGCCCCTGGGCCCGTGCCCATAATGCCCATGGGTAATCCGGGCATGCCGAGGTGGACGGCCGGGTATATAAAAGTTGGGTTTGCATCCGGTCTGTAGCTAAACAATAGTGAATTTGTTGAGTTAGATACTTATTTACACTGACTACTTAACTTAAATTACAAAACCTCCCATCAGGAAGGCACAGTATTGCACCGTGAAAAAGATTTATATTAACACATTTAAATGTTCCACGGTTACAACACAACAGCTGTCTCTCAATGGTAAGGCTGCATCCTCCAAAGGACGCATTTGAAAGCACTCTACATACTTTGAAGGCCGCATTCATCACTGTGGCGTGACGAAGGCTGCCCCAGTTTGGAATTTCATTCAAATGCGATGCCAAATCTGCCTAACATTTTCTCGGGGCAAATGAAGGATATAAAAATTGACACTTAGCAGCTTGCACTTCCCCAGAATTCATAACGTGCTGGTGACAATGCAATTGTATTAAAAGAATATAGCGGGTGTTAAAACTGTGGTGGCCGAGGCATTCACATATACATTTTTTCCTAGTTTTTTTATTGTTTTTATTTTCATGCTGTAACTGTGTGAAAACAAAACAGGGTTAAAACTTGTCAACCCATTGGCCTCCACCTGGTGTTGTATTCTGCTAACAAAACACTAATGATGACGTCATAAATTTGGTGTAATTTCTTAAAGACAACCTCTGGATATGATGTTGAGCACATGCAACAAACTTCTTTGGTCAACCGTTATGAGGCCTGTTCTGTGTAGTGACGTACCACTCAACACTCATGTGTCGAAACTGTTTTGATGTTTTCGACACTCACTGCATCAGATGAACGTGTTTAAAAACACTTCTGGTCACATGAAGGAACACTCGACAGTTTATGTCGAATATTTCGACATAAACCACATCTAAAATCTTTAATTTCAAAACCATATCAAAGTATTTTGTCATTTGATATGCAGACTGGCTCTAAAACCTAGGCTGCATGGGAGACTGAACTGGGTGCAGAATTCAGAGATGGTTTATGGGAGAGAGCCATCAAAAGGATCTTTTTATCGTATCCATACTAACCTCTTCGTCATGTGCTCGCCTGAATCTTATCCAGTTTAAAGTGGTACAGAGACTGCATTTTCACAATCTAGATTATCAAAAATATTCCTAGAGGTTGATGACACCTCTGTCAATTGTGGAGCAACTCCCTGTCATCTTAGCCATATATTTCCCCTTTATCCAAACTTGAACATTTTTGGAATTCTATCTTCAATATCCTTTCTGGCATTCTTCAAGTCCAATTAGAACCATGCCCCCTACTAGCTATTTTTGGTATTACACCAGTCCCACAGCTCTTGGATAGAAGACAAGCAGATGTAGTTGCCTTTGCTACTCTGATGGCAAGACGTAGGATTCTATTCTCCTGTAAATCCTCAGAGTCCCCTTCTGTTTTCCTATGGCTGAAGGACCTTATTTTCTTTCTAAAATTAGAGAAGGTGAAATTCACTCTCAGGGGGAATACTGATGACGTTTTTAAATACTGGAAACCATTTATTACTTATTTTAAAGAGTTACAAACACTTATTTGATTAGGGTGTGCACTTAACCCCAATCACTTTTTAGACTTTGGCTGAGAGACTTGTGACAGTATTAAGAGAATTGAGAAATTGACCCATCAGAAACAAGATGGACCAACGACATCAAAGGTTTATTATTATTTTTGGATATATATTTATATCTTTGACATTCTATATAAAACCTTCACACACACATCATCAACCGCTTAACCCAGCAAGGGGTCGCAGGCCTAAAAATGTATATATTTTTTATTGCAAGGGAGACGCAGGTGATGATGGCAACCTGTGGTTACTCCTGGACAACAGAGTCAGTGACACCAGGAGAATAAAAGTTCAATGGTACATACTCGCCTATGGTCCAATTAGCTATTCCTACAACCTCTGTGCCCTGTGAAAGAATTCTTTCAAAGGCTGGTCAGGTGGTAGACAAAAACACGAATCGCCAGAGCAATGGCAATGTGGAAAAAATATTGTTTCTAAATTAAAACGTGTAAAGACAACACCTTCCCCCTCAGAGGTTATTGCACAAGCACTACTTCATAATTACATAACATAAATCCATTAAATATCACAAAATATTATTAATGCAAATATCTAATCAGCCAATCATGTTGCAGCAATTGATTCCATTTTGCACTAATAAGGCATGTAGACATGATCAAGGCAATCTGTTGAAGTCCAAACCAAGCTCAGAATGGGGAAGAAAGTGATTTTGACCATGGCATGGTTGTTGATGCTAATGGAATTTCCCCTACAACCATCTCTAGAGTTTCAGTTATCTGGGCAAAAATGCCTTGTTGATGGCAGAGGTCAGAGGAAAATTGCCAGACTGGTTTGAGCTAGTAAAAATAAATAACCACTTGTTACAACCAAGGTATGCAAAAGAGCATCTCTGAAAGAACAACATATCGAACCTTAAAGAAAATGGGCTACAGCAGCATAACACCACACTGGGTGCCACTCCTGAGTCCTGTCAGCTAAGAAAAGGAAACTGAGGCTACAATTTGCATGGGCCCAGAACAATTGGACAATAAAAGATTTGGAAAAATGTTGCCTGATGTGATGAGTCTCGATATCTGCTGTGACATTCAGATGGTACAGTCAGAATTTGGAGTAAAGTACATAAAAGTATGAATCCATCCTGTTTTTATCGATGGTTCAGGCTGGTGGTGGTGTAATGGTGTGGGGGATATTTTCTTGGCACACTTTTGGCCCTTTAGAACCAATTGAGCATCATATGAATTCCACATCCTACCTGAGTATTGTTGCTGACCATGTCCATCCCTTTATGACCACAGAGTACCCATCTTCTCATGGCTACTTCAAGCAGGATAATGCACCATGTCTCAAATCACACATCATCTCACATCATCTCAAACTGGTTTCCTAGAACACGACAACAAGTTCACTGTACTCAAATGGCCTCCACAGTCACAATATCTCAATCCAATCGAGCACATTTGGGATGTGGTTGAACAGGAGATTTGCATCATGGATCTGCAGCTGACAAATCTGGAGCAACTGTGTGATGCAATAATGTCAATACGGACCAAAATCTCAGACGAATGTTTCCTGCACCTTGTTAAATCAATGCCATCAAGAATTAAGGCAGTTCTGAAAGCAAAAGGGGGTCCAACCCGGTAGTAGCAAGGTGTACCTAATGAAGTGGCCAGTGTGTATATATTAGCCAATAGCTACATGCTATATCCAGAGCGACTTACAGTAAATACAGGGACATTTTCCTTGGAGCAACTTGGGGTAAAGTGCTTTGCCCAAGGAAACAATAACATTTGGCACAGTCAGGATTTGAACCAGAAACCACAAGCCATCTGACACCTCATACTACAACAGCTACAGTTCCTCAGAAAAGAAGACTACTAATTTGAATAAAAAATTATTTCTGCAAATGTATATAATTTTCTATCAGCATAGTAATTGTTTACATAATATTTGCACAAGAATCTTATCGATATGCAAATACATTTTCCCCTGTCAAATGATTACCTTTAAAATGGTTGTCAAATACAGTATGAATCTTCTAGGAATGTTTCATATAATGAGTTGAATATTTATTCCACTATTCTTTAAAAATGCAACACACAAAGTTTGTCCCCAATGAGGAAGATAGCAGATATACAATAACTTTCTGCTTCATTCAAATCAAAGTTCAACAACTCCATGGTACTTGATTTTTTTTATCCAAAATTGACATGGCACTTTTATGTGATATGGTGCCCTCCTGTGGTCAACAATAAAGATGTACTTTTTTACATTTACTTGAACATTTGTTATTGACTGTAGTAGGCCTAGTTCTGTCAATATTTGCCTTTCTATTAAGAAGATAATAGTAAAGTTTTTTTTGGTTCATTGCAACACACTTTTGTACTGACACACAAAAGCAGAAAGCAAATCCAGCTTAAAATGTTTTATTTTTAACTAGATTCTTTTTCAAAAATCAAGCTACTTGAATAATAGTTTAGTAGTTTAGTGGGGATCTGATTTAGCTTTTGCTTCCCAGGGTGTGCTTGTCGAACAGGTACTCGGCCATCTTGTTGTTGTTGGCGTCCATCTTGGTGAGGTTGTTGATGTAGTCTCCCAGCTTCTTTATGGTCTCCACCTGCTCTTTGAGGTAGTGGGTCTCCAGGAAGTCACAGAGCTGAAGATAGAAATGGTCAGATGTCAGACAGAAGATCAACTTAACGATTGATGTCTGTTGGTTTACAATATCATACAATTTAGAACTCAACTCACTCAACGTCTTTAGATGTTTGTCTTTTACTGGCTGAACTATTCTCCCTTGCTTGAAGCTCACGCTGTTGTTTATTACATTAAAGGAGATAAGGTGCTAAGCACAAGAACGTGTAAGGAGAACGTAGCTTTGACACCTTACTGGAAATAATGGAGTAATGGTGTGGCTGAGAAGGAAAAAGAGGACTCTACACCTGATTTATTTGTACAGAGAACTGGGTTTTTAACTATCACAGCTTATATTGTAGACATCTTCACTTACGTTTTAGTGTATTTTATACAATCTGTTAAGATATTAATCTTTTAATCTTTTATTGACTAAAAGTCTTTAGGTTAGTATTTAAACTGTGACAAATGCAATCAGTGGCGGACTAGCCGTCCGGAGCACCGGGACATTTCCAGGGTTGTTTTGTCCTGCCATGAATTGTCAACTTTATTTAGCAATAATAAAGCAAGCAGGAATGAGTTGACAGAGAACCCACACATAAGGCACAACCCGGTGAGTGTCCTTGCGCAAGGGTGCATGCACCAAAAATGACATCAGGGTCCATATTTATCAAGCTTCTCAGAATTACTCATTAGAACACTGCTAAGACTTGACTTAAGAGTAAGAAAAGTCTTGGCTCAAAGCTGCCCTTAATAGTTAGTTATCAAACATCTCAGTCCTGCTTTAAGTGAAGTGTAGGACAAGAAAATGTCTAATAGGGAGAGAACAGCTACTCTCAGAAAACCTCCGGCTTCTGAATTGGTTGCAGTTCTGATATAAGGGCGGTCTCAGGCGAGTGCAGAAGGAATGTAGGTCCATGGAGCTATAACCCTCTAAATCCAAATTTCTCAGGATATCATTTTTTGTCTAGTACTTTGAATGTTGCATTTGAAAGGGGAGGCAAAATAAATATACACACTGCTGGGTGTTAGATTTTTTTGTTTGTTAATTGTACGGCCAGAGATACTGCTTTACGCGAAGCCTGCTATTTGCATGAATTGTGTTTGCTTCTGTTGGATTGTGCGGGGTATTGTTAGGAAGTCAATGAAACACAAGACAATGTGTTGAGCTGTAAGTACCATACATTTTTCATGACAATTCGGCTTATTGATGGTTGTGATGGCCCAAATCATCAGCATTGCATGCTGCATTTTTCCCCTTTGCAAGGAAACAAAGCATCATCACCACATTCAATTAATCTGAAAATACATTGCTGCGTAAAGTCACTGGTGAAATGACATCCCTCACTCAGTCGCTGACGAAGATGATGCCTGCTCTGTCCAAACCATACAGTTTAATTAATTGTGCATAGTCAAACAATTCAAAAACATTCTTCCTCCCCGAAAAGATTTGTGCACGTCTCTGTCTCATCAGTGCCATCAAAAGCCCCTACTGGCAGACCCTGTGACCAGTTTGTGGTTTGTCCCTCCTCAGACCACTGACTGTAGGTACTCATCGATGCTGACTGGGAGCCCCACACAACCCTTGGTGATTTCAGAGATGCTCTGACCCTGTCATCTGGCCATAACAATCTGGACCTTGTCAAAGTCACCCCGGTCTTTACTCCTGCCCATTTGTCCTGCATCCAACACGTTGACTAAGAGAACTGATAGTTTGCTTAATATCTAAAATATCCAGGCCTTGACATATGCCCCTGGTAGGAGATGATCAACGTTGTTTGCTTCACCTGTGGGTGGTCATAAAAAATGTAGATGTGCACTGCATGTTGAAAATTTGTGTGAACTATTTAACACAAAAAACGTACATAGGTGCCTGAAACAATACTGAAATGTTTTGAGTTTTTAACTAATAATTACTAACATTTAACTGCACAAATTACAAAAAAAATATTTTAATCAGAAGACTAAAAACAGTGTACAGATAGGCTACTTGTTGGTCAGTCCCAAATGTATTTTGTAATGTGGGTAACTTTCTTCCCAGATTAAAGGTACAATATGTAATATCAATCAAAACAATAACAAAATACATACTTTGCATTAAAAGCAAACATCACTATACATATATTATATATAGTTCTTAGTTGTGTACTTACATTATCCTAAATGTTTCCACTAACTTTCAAATCCAGAGAAATTTGTAATATAATCCAAAGACACGGGACGTTTCATTTTGTCGCCCGTAAATGGCGTCATATAACTTGTGACTTCTCTAGTTTTTTTAAGGTCCAGGGAGCCGCCAAACATAACGTGAATAAAGTTATAATTTTTTTAACAATATATTACTTTATCAGTGAACATTTTTTCTGCCGGAGACGCTAGATTGGAAGGTTGTCATTCACGACGATAACAAAACCCATGATCCCACGCAACCTCCCGACGTCATCCAAGTACATATTTTGCTATTATTTTGATTAGAGCCCCCTGGTGGCCAAAAATTACATATTGCACGTTTAATATAGAGGCCTAGTTTTGTACCCATTACATCAACAAATAGTGTTAGCATACACAATTAGCAGTCAGTCATGGTGGCCTGGGATGAAGTCATATTCCCAGCCTGATTTATTGTTTCAGTCCTCCCCTGAACTTCAACGCGATGATGTCAGCTTGATATATGTACAGTTAAAGACTGCAGGTATATTACTTACATGAGGGTCGACCTTGTCAGTAGCAATCTTGTGCAGGTCCAGCAGGGCCTGGTTCACGGTCTTCTCCAGATGCAGAGCACTCTGCATGGCCTCCAGACCACTGCCCCACTCATCACGGTCTGGCTTCTACACAGAATGGGAGCAACAAAAGGGATTTAGAGACAAAAAACAAATATGGTGTGTTTGCTTTCCAGGAACCCATTTTCCTCATTGGCATGATATGAAGTCAAACATTAGCCTCACATAAAACAGCGTCAGAGCATTACCTTCTGTGGTCCAATTGATTGCAATTATGATTGATGCAATTGATGCTGTCTATAATACTGTGTATGTGATCTAATGCTCTGATACTGAGCTTTTCTGTCTGAAGTGGATAAACAACGTGTGGCAGGGTTCTGGTCAGCCTAGTGTGTTTAGCAAGTGGACATTATAACCCAGCTGGAATGAATGCATGGACCAAAAGCAAGCACATCGTTTTTTATCATGGCACACTCTTTTTAATTGCAAAATGCTGTGTGAGATGACAGGAAGGTGTTTAGCAAATATAATGACATGCCTGGCCCCAGCTCACCTTGATGTCCTGGAGGAAAATGCGTCCTCCTCTCTTATTCTGGAAGGAGAGCAGCTTGTCAGCGTGTTCACGCTCCTCCTCACTGTTCTCCTTGAAGAAATGAGCGAATCCAGGTAGAGCCATGTCATCACGGGAGAAATAGTAAGCCTGAGGGGACAAACAGAACAGCAGGGTTAACATGGTAAACTGTTCCACACTTGATCAACATTTTCTATTAGTATCCTACTGTAATGTTCTTACCATTGAAGTGTATGTGTAAGACGCATACAGCTCCATGTTGATCATCCTGTTGATTGCAGCTTCACAGTCACGGTGGTAGTTCTGGCGGACCTGAGACTCCATTTTTGATAGATGTTCTTCTTTTTGTCAAAAGAATAAATTGATGAGGGAATAAGACAGAAAAGTTCTGTTCAATCACTGTTGAAGCAAGACCTTTAACCGTCTTCCTGAAGTAGTGAATTGCAAGTGTCTCTGCTCGCTCTATTTATTGTTCTAAAAGTGATGCGTCATTGAAATCCATCCAGGTTAGGGAATTTGATCTAACACACCTAGTAACACTTCAAATGTCTGCTATGTATAGGCAGATCATCTGGTGACAGTTAAGGATCTCAGTCATACCCATGATCAAAAAGGTAACAATATAGTTTTGCTAACATGTAAAAAAGTTTACATTCAAAAGATTATAAAATACAATGTATGTAAACCATTAAATAAAAATGTCAGAAGAAACGAGTCTATAAACCAACATGCATTAGAGCATAATGGGTTTGGTTCAGACATACAGTATTTTATGTCAAAACTCTTTTTTTGAGTTTTAGGCCATGTTTTCAAGTAGAAAAATCAACATAAGATACTACTGTATGTTAAAATCAAATACTATTATTATTAGATATTTCATTACAGTCGTTTATCATTTAGGATCAAATAGGATCTAATTGCAACATTCATATCCCCGTCACTAACAAACATTTTATTCAAATAGAGTGGGACCAAATGTACCATACAGAGGTCATGTTTACGTAGGATTCTGCATTTGTTGAATAGAAAAATAAATGAAAATGCAGAAAAAATAGTGTTTTGCATTCTGAAAACTACTATGTCATGCAGGTGGTTCTGAAAGCAAAAGGGGTCCAACATGGTACTAGCAAGGAAGCTAATGAAGTGGCCAGTGAGTGTATAACATAAACTGTATATTTTAATGCTACAACAGAGTATTTGGCATCGCCGTTTACAGCTGTGCAGCATTTTTAATAAAACTAATTCTCATGTTTTAAATTAACATTCTAAGTTTTAACAATTGACCTATATAATCATCAATTTACATTTAACGTTTACATTTTATTCATTTAGCAGATTCTCTTATCCAGAGCGACTTACATTGAGTGCATACATTTAGGAGAAACTAGGTGAAACAACCACAACTTAGTAGTAAGAGCATTCAACATACGAAACAGTGAATAGTCAAAAACAGTGCTACAGAGGCATCATACATATAACTAAAACATTTAAAGATAACAGAAATGGAATACAGCTAATTTAAGTACTCATTGAAGAGAAACGTTTTCAGATGTTTCCTGAAAATGGGTAGAGACTGCTGTTCTATCCTCCAGTGGAAGCCTGTTCCACCATTGACGAGCCAATATGGCGAAGAGTTTTGACTGCTTGGATTTGGAGTTGACTTCCCGAAGGCGTGGGATGGTCAGAAGTTCAGAGGTTGCAGAAAGGAAAGCCTGTGTAGGGATGTAGGTTTTGAGCATCACCTGAAGATGGGGGGAGGAGCACCTCTTGTTGCTCTGTAGGCGAGCACCATCGCCTTGTAGGGCTGGGGAGGTATGGATTTTTCTTACCGTGGTTGAAAAGCAAGAAAATCCTGCGGTAGTGCGGTATACCGTTTTAAATCCCCACGCATGCACGCACACACACACACACACACCAGTGGCGGAACTAGAGTTTTATACATGGGGTGGCCAAGGGGTGTCCTCGGCTACTTCAGGGGGTCCATAGACCATGACAGAACATTAGTTTGTAAACCTAACCTGGTTAATAAGTAGAATGAATAAATCCAATGATTGCTGATTACAGGTTGAAGTGATATTTACCTTAACCCACAGTTCTTCAAAGTAGCAGA
>JACXGM010025224.1:0-15401 GCA_016801145.1 Umbra pygmaea | reverse complement strand
AGTATACGTCTACAGGTCAGTCATACCCCTTAGCTCATTGCAGTACGTCTCCAGGTCAGTCATACCCCTTAGCTCATTACAGTACGTCTACAGGTCAGTCATACCCCTTAGCTCATTGCAGTATACATCTACAGGTCACTCATACCCCTTAGCTCATTACAGTACATCTACAGGTCAGTCATACCCCTTAGCTCATTACAGTACGTCTACAGGTCAGTCATACCCCTTAGCTCATTACAGTACGTCTACAGGTCAGTCATACCCCTTAGCTCATTACAGTACGTCTACAGGTCAGTCATACCCCTTAGTTCATTACAGTACGTCTACAGGTCAGTCATACCTGCTAGTTTATGGCACAGCAACTGCACACAGTCTTTCTGTCATAAGCACACACACAGCACAATTGAATAATGACTTGCCGGTAAACAAACACATTTAATCCACAAATATTTTTACAGAAACCAGGAAGGTGAGATAACCTGTACAGCTGCTGGTCGATAAGCCCCCCTCACCCCACCACCACAACCTCTGGTTGAGACTAACACTTATGGACCTGCAGCCCTGCTATTAAGCTAATGTGCCTACTTTTTTATATTTCTCCTTTGCTGGTAAGAATGGATTGCGTGTCAGGCTGAGTACTATTCAAAATCTCAATGACAGTAGATGCGTATTTGATTAGATATGGCTACAAAAGTAAAGACAGGATGGAATGTGCCTATAACCACAGAAAGTAATCAACATTCTACTCAAGAGCTTAACTGCAGTTAAGCTAAAGTAAACAAATGCTCACAGTTAATCCTAAAGCAGAATATCCAAATACCTAACTATATTTGTCCACGTGGGCTACAGTAAATCAACATTCTGGAAGTGCGATAATAAAATGTGTTTGCCGACTGCCTGCTGGAGAATCTCTCTTCTGGAGCACCCTGTTGGTAGCTGCGTAGAACCATCTAAGTTAATACAATGTCACTGTGGATCAAGTCTGCATTGACAGACTTGCATTGCGAAGAACCGCATCAGTACAACCCTATCATTAGTACCTCGTCCTGGCAGCCCTCAATTAAACAGGAGCAGGGGAGGCTGGCCAACTTCATGGGAGTGGCAAAGCCGTTTGGTATTCACTGGGGCCGCGGGTTAGGGTTTCACTAGGCCAGGCTTGGAGGGCTGCCATGAAAGCTTCTCAGGTAAACACCGGTCTGGCCAGAGTGAAGCCTGTTGTCCTAGGAGACTAACTGGACCATCAGTGCGCTGCTCGTGGCCTAGTTTGACCTCAGACACTCATGACTGGTTCCCAATCCAACTCTTTCTTCATCATTCTCAAAACGGTTTTAATCTTCCCCAGAACAAAACAATTCATCCAGCCATTGACACGTTACCTCACTCTCCCACTACAGCCCCCTCCCTGCTCTGAAGTACAGGAATTTCCAACTGAAACTGAATCTTCATGTTCCTGGGTTTAGTATGTTTTAAGGCAGCCTGCCAAAAGGTGAAAATACTGCCATCAATAACATTTTCAGAGAGCCGTGTAGATCTAGATTGATTCAGCTATGAAAAATATCTGCTAACATTTTCATAATACATATTAAGGCAGCCATTTATATTTTACTCATTCTCAAAAAGATAATGTTGGCCATTTAACAAAGAACGCCATATAAAGGATTTGTCAAGAAAGTAAATAATGAATCTCAAGATAACATGCTGCTGCAATACTGTGGGCAGTCTACTAAGATACAGACTGATCTACGGTAATTACTGACTCAACATTTCATCTGTCTTCACAATCAGAAATTCTCTGACAGAGACAGAAAAGTCCACAGACTTGGGAGATACAATACCACACTCAGTCAGGATTGTGTCCTGTATTAAATGTGTCCTGTTCTTCCATCTCTCTCGGTCTCCCAGAGAGGAGGCCTGTGTCTACATGGTCTGTTAATAATGACTACTTCTCTTCCATCATTATATGGAGTGACCTCAAACAGAGGTTAACCCTGTGACGCGTTTCTGGCTGTTCCCTCAGATGTTTGTTCCTACAGCTTTGCTCGCGGATGGCCAGATGAACACAGATTGACACGGAACGCACATTACCCTGCCGAGGTACAGGTCCCAATTGAATCATCACCTGTCATCTTCCATCTGGACTAATGCGACATGACACTGACTGGGCTCCGCCCCTTTTAGCTGATCTGGAAAGCCACAGCGCGCCAGGTGCTCCGCCTCCTCACGTTCTCCCATGTCACCCTGGACGTGAGCTCACTGCACTCGGTTCCAAGGTCACCTCCAATACTTGTGGGGCGTAGTGGTCAAAGCAACAAACCGCACTATACCCCCCTGACATGTGTTGTGCTGGTCCTCTCTGGCGTTTGGTTCCTACTGTCATTAAAATTAAAGTAGTTTCTGGAACTTGTCTACAAAGCAGCATTGGGGACTGCCTCTTCCTACACTCTTATTATTTTTGTCTTTTATTGTAAAAGAGATCCTGGTCTGTTAAATTAAGTTTAAATAAAGGTTAATAAAAAAATGAAACAAAACACTCAAGTGCTGCACACCAACCCAAGCGCAAAAACCTGAAATCCTACCCTCAACAAAGAGTATCTTAAATGATCCCACAACACCAAACGTCACCGCCCAACAGTCGATGCTCAATGGGCAGACCCAGATATTTTTTGCTGGCATTGCGTTTGCTAACAGCAACTTCATTGAGTAATGTGTACTGGGTTAGTAAAATATCAGTGTTAACATTAATGGGTTGTGCTTCTTCCAAGTTGATAAAAGGTAAATAATAAATGCACCTCTGACTTCATGTGAAATAGGCCAACTTACATTCTGTAATGAAGCAATGTAGTTGTCCACACCAACCAGAATACTGGTGCTTCCTAGTGTACGCACGAAAGAGGATTATAAAAGGATTATAATATGGTCATATGCTGCTCCAGTCCCACTGACCTTTTGAGCTGTACACGAGATCTCATCAGAGCATGAAATACAGATGTGCCACAGAACACGCACAGCCATGCTCGCATTGGTTTTTGCCCTGGTTACCAAGTCAGATGGCACTTACCAATTCACATAAACACACACACACACACACATCTGGCTACACACAGTTACAGAACAATGTACAAACAGTTGAAGGGAAATAAAACACATAGTGACCAGCTCATAATTAATCCACCCAAAAGACACAGTCACATAAGCGTAAAAGATGTGGGCGTCACCTTGGTGACGGCTACTTTGGCTCCCTTGTTGATGAGCTGCACCACATTGTCAGCCTGGCCCTTGTGAGAGGCTACCAGGAGGCGCTCGGATAGTGCGAGGACCGCAGCCACATCCTGCTGGTTCATGTAAGCAGGGAGAGTGAACCTCCGTCTCCGAGACGTGCTGGTCCGGGGGGCCGGGAGGGGGGGTCTCTCTCCGACGCTAACTCATGACCGTCAAACCGATGCGGTGTGCAGCAACCGAGGAGGACGGCGAAGGGCCTCTGGACACTCCCGGGCTGGCTTCGTCATGCCATCCTCACAGCCTGGGAGAGGAAACATGTGGCGTTACTGTTAACAAGCACGTGTCACAAGGTAGAGCAGCGCTGAGGCCAACAGGAAAGCTGGAGGGAAAACAAACTGTCTGGTTGTGGAGACAGTGTATGAACAATAGCTGTCTGACTGGAATTAAGTTTATACAGGACTCGGATAACAGAGAGAGCTGTCATTACAAACACTTCCGTTTTCACTTTTTATTGCCATATCATCAGCAGAAAATGCAATATAAAACGCCTAGTTAAAAAAGAAAAACCTTGAAGGTATCAATCAGTCAGATGCGGTGAGTGTGGTTTGTGTGACCGCAGGCGAGGTGATTCACAGGGAGGATGATGTCTTCCCAGCAGCTCCTGCCTTCATTACAACCCGCCAACATGTCGACCTGTCAGACCTGTCATTAAGGTTACCTGACTCAGAGAACGACTGTAGCACACGAGTGAACTCCAGCATCTGGTGAAAACTGCTTTACTGACTGGAATGTCAAGTTGTCCGATAACACAGTTCCTCCATAAGCCTGGACTCATTTAAGCTTGTTGAAACTAGATCAACAGACAATAATATTCTGCAGGGTCAATACTCTAGTTTTGAAAACAACAAAAAACTACGAACTTTTAGGACTAGTAAACGTTAGGAACTAACATATTGGATCCAGGGGTTGAAAACGTCAAACACAGACAAGTAGAATAATACAAAACACAGACGAGTAGAATAGCTAAATCTAAATTTCACAATATCTAAATAGCAACAAATGCATATTATGGACAAAATAATCATTAGAATTTTTGTAAATTTATGATATTGTCCCAGTATTTTTCCTGTGTTCAGTAAAAACATTTATTTTAAAAATCGTTTTCAAAATTGACGTAAACTTCGGGCTGACAGGACAAACGAATGGATGAATGGAACGTTACATAGCTTTAAAGAGCTCGTTAAATGAAGAAGATAAGCAGACCACATTGTAGCCATACATATCACAATTCTGTTGAACACACCTCAGAACATACATCATAGTGGATAAACGACACACCTTCCTAATCCGAAATGGCTGTTCTGGTTGTTGTGTTTCTATATAAATAAAAGCGCCTAGTTTATATAGCTGGCTATAAGGGGGGGGAGGGGTTCATCTCTTCTCAGCGTGGGGTTCAGAGGCTTCAAGAAAGTATTTCATTAGCGCCAGTAGTGCAGAGAACAGCGACGGACCTGCTCTCTGCAGTGTTTCTCAGTCCCTTACATCACTAATGCCTGGCCCCAATTACCCAGATTAATGATGGTGTGTACAATAGGGTGCTCAGATTAAAGCAAAGACCCCTCATTGGATCACACCCTCAGGGTGGATGGAGCCTTCCAGAAATAACAGAAACCACCTTGGTGAAGTCTGTGGCTTGATGCCATGTTGCCATAACGGACTGTTTTCTGGGAAGTTCAATTGTAAACTCTACGTGGGTAATGTTGGTACTAGACAGGATGTTGCCTCTCGTTCTGAAAACACCTTAACTACGAGGATGCGACTCTGAAACATGAGCTCAATGTGAGCTCATAATTAGCTCCAACAGCCCTCTTGTTTCCAGTGGAATTGATATATTCCTGGGAACACTCATTGTTCATCTCTGCTCTAGATAGGAAAAAGCAAGTCCCATCAGATCCCCTGACTCTAATTACAACACTATTTTAATAGCTGTAGAGTCATGTGTTGAAAACGTTTAGCCAATTTAAGATGCAGTCTGCGATTTCTGCCTTGTAAGTAATGTTGTGTACAATGTTATATAGGTACCAATTTGTACCACGTCATCAAAACCAGTCGCTTTCAAACATTGAATTTCACAGTTAACTGAGGTATGAATATATTACACATCCTGCCTAAAATGGGAGGTTTAAAAAATATAATTATTAATTGCAAAAGCCTTAGAATGCATCTCAAATGCACCTTTTTCTGCAACCTGTAATTCATGCCATTCAATTAAACAAAGGTCAAACCTTCTAATCTACTGCCTCCGGTGCACATGTGTCACTGCAGCCTGGGTTTGAAACCAATCGAGAGCAAAAACTATCAAATAAAAGCATAAGAATATGACAGCAACAAAATTAAATATGCTTTTATTCAAAGTGTTATTACACTTAATTACCTAATCCACCCATTACTTGTCCCATGTGGTCTGTTATGCATTCCCTTAATAACCATGTCCGTTAAAAATAATAAAAGCCCTTCTGGTAGTATGGAAGGATGGGTCTTGTTTGGGGGAGAGGATGATTTTATATGGAAAGGTTAAAAAGGGAGTAGGGAACCTGACTTGTTGGTTTTTATGACTTTTTGTGTCTAGGTTGCTGTTTATATGTGTAAAAGAACTAATTTTGCCTTACTACCCATCTGAGTGTTATGCTGCTTAATAAACAAATATATTTAAACAAATATATGACAAAATTAAATATTATAAAATATGTATAAAGAGTGTTAACAAAACAATTCAGTGCTCGACACACAGAAAACGTAATTCCATGAATAGTTACATCACTCTGAATGATCTCTGCAAGGCTTTCTTACAGGCAAAGACATTCCAAGCATTTTTTCTACAGTCAGAATGAAAGACTGTTGGGTTGGCGGGTAGGCAGAGTTTACATCCTACATAGTATACATCCTACAGAGTTTACATCCTACAGAGTATACATCCTACAGAGTTTACATCCTACACAAAATAAGAAAGACCACTGACTCTTTTGATCTACAGAATAATATATATACACAAATCTGTGAAAAGAAAATCTGTAAAAATCATTTGTGAACACAGTAAATGTAATCTAAATAAACACAGCTTTCATAGAATATGCTATGGTGTGCCTGTGCACATTGCATAAATTACTCTTCTATACTTTAGGAATGTGCTAGAAATAGGGACCTGGGGTGGTCTAGTTATCCAAGGTTGCCTACAGAACATATGCCTATTTTCCAGTGCAGGGCCTTGCCGGGCCGGTCCGCATCCATCACAGTATGGAGGGTGTACCCATCTACAAACTTCCCACTGGGTAGCGCACCGTACCCGGCTAGTTTGGAGGAAAAAAATGTATAGTACTCCTTCAGGATGAAGCGGGATGGTGGGTGAAATTACAGAGAAATTCAACAGCCAATGTTCATTGGTTACTTTACTTGAATTGATGCATTTCCTTGAGGATTCTAAATAAATAAAAAACATTTATGCAATTATACCGTGAGTACATAAAATAATAATGGGTACAATGATTGTAATAATTAAATTTCAACAGGAACTGCGGCAATCACAGTTCGACTTTGATAACTCGTGAATTGTAGGCGTTGCTTTTGTGTGTAACAAAATGATACATTGAGTAAGATTGTCTTATATGAATCGCTTTTTTCATATTTTTTAAATATGAAGAAATAGGTTAATATAGCTTTATAGGCACATTTCCAAAAGAGGAAGTAGCCTTCTCACCAGCGATATTCTACACCCCTATTTGCTGCCTTTAATACGTCACCAGCACTTTCCTCCACAAATGAAGCTAGACCCATTCACAAAACTTAACCATGGAAACAACACTGACAGCCCTTAACAACCATAGACTGTATAATCACGGTAACAACGCACGCAGCTCGGCCCTGGGTGACTTGCGAAAGATTTGGTCAGTCAAAAACCGCCTATAGTGTACTACTCAACACGTTGGCTTGAATTGGGATTTTGAATATATTAAAATACAAACAATTAATAAACAAGGGAATAGGACTACACCTCTTCTGTTTTAAAAGTGAGCGTCAGATTTGTAGTCAGAATGTTGCCGGTTTGATTCCCCACTGTGCCAAAAGGTGTTTTGTCCTTGAGCAAGGAACTTTACCCTACGTCGTTCCCGAGGGATGTCCCTGTATTCACTGTAAGTCGCTCAGGATAGGAGCGTCTGGTAAAAGACTCAAATGTAAATGTAATACGAAACAGAATGGTCAAATAATAGTGTTTTTTCTGCATCGTATTCTGCTAAACTGATTGCTGAATGCACTATGGTAACATCTGAATGTCTCCCTCCTGCCGGCTGAGAACTGAATGAGATTAAACAGTGAAATTCTCCCCCTCTGCATTCTTGCAGAATCCCCATCAGAGCTGTTCAGCCAGATATATGCACACAAAGGCTGGTAGAGTAGGCCTCTTCACAGGCAGCTAGGCAACCCAGCTTTTGTTAAAAAATGTGAAGTACTCGATTCAAAACGACGAAATGTCAAACTCCTTTTGTTTTTCAGACCCGTTTCAGAGCAGACCTGGTGAAAACGTTTTTCTCTTAAAAATCTGAGGGATTGGGGGAAAACAAATCTTTTCATACAGGCATGTTTTGAGACGGCTTGGGTGAATCCCCCTCAGTTTAGTTTGATCTCCCACTGGATTGCCAGCTAGGCACCGATTGAATCTCTGAGGTAAAGTCAGGCCTCCAGGAGGTTTTTAGCAACACAAATGGACAGATAGGTGGGCTTGTCTCAGAGACTGTCTTAGGTGATTCAGGGGGCAAGCCTATTAAACGAGAAAGGCCTCCCCCAAACTAGCTTGACCAGATCGGAATGTCTCAGGGTGTTATTTATTACTTGAGCCGTCAATTTTTGTGACAAAAGGTCAACCAAAATACTATCTTCCTCAACCGTGATTTAACCACCAGAAAAACGTACCCTCTCTACTGACAGCATGAATAAAGCATAAAAATAAAAATGCCTAAAAAATATATATCTTTAAATAAAAATCAAGCTAAGCTATATTTTCCAGCAATGAATCTTCAGTGGGCCAGCCAGCTGCTAGCTAGAGAGGTGAATGCCATTCTCCTGAGCAACTTCACAACATATCTGTGAAGCATTTCAAGAATACCAGTCATAATCATTTGTTCCTTTTTGGAAGTTGTTGGTGTGTTCAGGACTACTGTATCAAAAAAATTTGACAATAAGCATAATCATTGCTGAACCTACACGTGTCATAGCCACACAAAATGCACTTTCCGAAGAGCCTGCCCATTAGTGAAGGCCATTTCTCCATCTGCTAAGCTATCTATTCTCCAAAACAAGATCAGTCATAATTTTGCATGCTCTATTTGGGGCATAGCCCAGCCTAGCATTGCGATTTAGCAAAGGTCGCTTTAGCTTTCAAAAGTCTGCATTTTCAAAAGGCACTATCCAGAAATCTGCGCTCTAATTTAATAAATGAATGTGGCTGTACTCGGAGCTCAAGCATCGAGGAAATAGGCCTATAAAATTTTGTGTGAAAAGTTGTATTCATAAATAACAAGTTACCGGTACAATTATAAAATCTGAAGGATATTGTTGTGATTGTTCTCGATCGACAGTGTAGATTAAAAATAAGCATTAGAAATAATGCAAGCGCTGGACACACCTCTGTCATCATTCATTGAGTAATTAAATTGTTTCAATTTAATAGAAATAAAATCAATAGTTTTTTGTACTAGATAGCGTACGTCAGCAGAAACATGAACTTCATTTATTAGCGCTGTTAAAACAAATAATGTAATAGCCCACAGAATTATAGCTAATGCAATTACACACCTGCAATCCCCCAAGCCCCAGGTTGCCTGTCTGAGCCCCGAGTGTTTTGAAATTCACAAGCCTCCCATGTGTATCAACCTTTAGCTTAACTTTTTCCTTTGTCGTGTGAAAGCAGCACAGGAACTCATCGTCTCACATCTGGATTATTGCAACTCACTCTTGGTAGGACTCCCGGCGTGTGCAACCAAACCGCTACAACACATTCAGAACGCAGCGGCACGCCTAATATTCTCCCTCATCACCCAACTTCTATGCACACTCCAGTGCCTCCAAGTAGAAGCCTATATCCACATTAAGGCCAGGATGTTTCTCTATAGCGCAACAAGAGAAGCTCCTCCTCCCTACCTTCAGGCAATGCTCAAACACTACATGCCTATAAGGGCTCTTCATTCTGCCGCCTCTGGGCACCTGGCAGTCCCATGCCTTCGGGAAGTCAGCTCCGGATCCAAGCAGTAAAAACTCTTCTCCATCCTGGCTCCTCAATGGTGGAACCAGCTTCCACTGGAGTCTAGAACAGCAGAGTCTCTAACCATCTTCAGAGACATCTGAAAACCTTCCTCTTCTATGAGTACTTAAAATAGTTGAATTCCACAACCTCTGTTCCTTTCAAAATGTTTTATGTTTATTCGTATGATAATTTTCTAGCACTGTTTGTGCCTATTCACTGTTTCAAATATTGAATGTTCCTGATTTGTGGTTGTTTCCCCTAGTTTCTCTTAAATGTATGCACTCACTGTAAGACGCTCTGGATAGGAGTAAATTACTAAAATGTAAAAAATTAGACAGAGGGTTTTAAAAGAAGGCTAGCTAAGAGATGGGCTCATGCCTTGGAAGAGAATGCCATGCTAGTGTTGTTTGGCAGTCCTCAGGGATCTGCGGGACACATTTCACTAAATCAGTGAGCTGGCATTTGGCCGAGACGCATATTGGTTGGGTCGAGCAAATTTGTTTCGATTAAGTTTGCTGAGACAAGAGCCTGAATCTGATGCCAAAGCTTTGTGGTCTACCTGACTCTCTGGCAGTGCATTTGACATTTGACTGACATTCCAAAGGTTGTAGTTGTGGCCTCAGCTGTGTACATTTCCATGGAGAGGTATTCCACTGTGGGTTAAAAGCATCAGCCAAGGGATTGGACAATGAATTTGACCACTTGCCAGTGTGGTTGGACTGGCCCATCCGCTCTGGGTTTAGTCCACCTCGGCTATTTGTCTCTCGCTACACTGAAGAGAGAGGCATTGACAAAATAGGACTTTCTGTGAAAGCATCCTTGAGCCACACACACACACATTGCATCAGTGCGTTTTGGTACACCAGACGTTCCTTAATTAGTTGAACCAGTACATATACCGACCTGTCTGCGATTCCTGTGTATACTGTTTTTTTGCTCCCAACTTTATCTATACCACTTTCAGACTTGTGTTCTACTTTTATGTTACCATCACTGATTGCATTGCTATGAAACTAAGCATTTTTCTGTAGAAGACACATGAGAAATTAAATTTGATTTTTATTTGGCATGTGAGAAATCCTTTTAAACTTTTTTACAATACAATACAAGACCTTTATTTGTCCCCGAGGGATGATAAGTTTTGCTGCAGTAGCAAAGAAGTTGACATAGAGTACAACAAAGACAACAACATTGATTATAAGTACAGGGTCAGCCCATGGGATTAAAAGAATACCACAACATTAAAAGTTTAAGTTCAAATGAGCCTTGTGTGCAGACGTTACCTATTTTTACAGAGTTAAGCAGAGAGATGGCAGAGGGTACGAAGGAGAATTTATATTTATTTGTTTTTGCTGGTGGCTGACTGAAGCGTGAACCAGAAGTTGACTGTGGTTCTGAATGAAGAGCTGCATTTGTAATGCAGCATTACATTGTCGAGTCAGTTGCAGTGTGCTATTTGAAATGGGTTTACTTGTAGAACTGAAAAACGGTAAGAAAGAAGTGGAAGCCATGGTTGAACAAATGCCTATATGAGACATGTATACTATTTTGTGCGACAATACTGTAGGTGTGACTGAGGCATAAGAGTAACACAGAAAACCCCAAATAATGCATGCAGAGCAGTATTGGGAGTATAAATGTAAATGATCAAAATCCACAAGAGCTGTTCAATTTTACACCTACCTACAGAAAAGCGATTGTGAAACGTTCATGAACAATGGCCTCATCGACAGCGAGATTCTATTCAAAGACACACCTCGGCGTCCTACAGCGAAGTAAAGTTTAAACCAAATCATGTGTAAACAAAGAAAGAGAACTATTAGAAAACACAATGGAAAGAATACTAAAGTACTTTCCCGTAAACAGAGAGTAGTGGCAGAATACCCTACAACATTGTTTGACCAGATATGTGTCGGCTTGAATGCCATGAGTAGCGAATGCTTGTCCCAACTTCAGTTCTCCTGAATCTGTTGGAAGTTTTTGTAATGGGACAATGCCTTGATACAATGGACATGACACAATTGTGGAAAGGGAAAAACGAGGTTAACAAAATGCATCGATTTGTATGTGTCTATATTTTCCTATAGCAAGCAACAACTACATCACGCTTTTGACTGAAAAAAACATTTCAGCAGCCTTTTAAGACAGCGAAGAGATGAAAATGGATCTTTTAAAATAAAAACTGCCTATATTTCTTATTGTTTATTTTCCCTGTGTACAATTCTCGTGTTTTAGTCCATCTTAGTCATTCTCTGAATAACACAGTCCGATTGACCACCTACGCCTTGATTGCGGACATCTCGCCTCCCTGCAAGTAAACAGAAACCAGACATCCTCAAATATTGAAGTGTGGAAGTAATCCTAACTGTATATATGGCTTCAACTTCAACACCAGCCTTTATGGGCTTAGGAGAAAAATTAACTGATAACCTAACCAACAACAAAACAAGAGATAGACAATGTTTCACAATCACAGAGGAGAAATTTGCAGATACACCTCAAGTCGAGGACATTAATTATTTTCCATTCTACACTATGCCAGGGTAATGTAATCTCTAGAGTACAGCCTTACCCTGTAATACCCCTTAGAGAATGGTGCCATCTTAATAATGGAAAGATTTCTAGAATGCCAGTCAGTTGGACCTCATACATAAAAGGCTGGCAGCTGAAATGCTGGGAAATTCTTCTCTTAGGAACAAAACATTTCCTTACAAAAACATGTTGTATGATAACCTCTATCATAGTGATCAAACAGCACTCACAGGATTCTTACATCAAAGGTCACCAGGGGTCATCATTTCTATACCCATGATGCACCATCAATGTCCACGGGCGCATGTCGCTTTTAGTGTTTGATGACTGAAGTCTACATTTAAGAGAAATTAAGATTTGGCAGTTAGATATTATCTATGAATCTCAAAACTAGATAATTACATGTAAAAACAAGCTGACATTAAGGGTCAAAGTGTGTTTCCTTAATTTACAACATTTTGGACAAAATTAAAACATCGTTATGTTTTTTGTATTGTAAAATGTGGGCCTTCACTTTAGCTCAATCTTACTAAAATAAAAAGGGGTTTTTGTTCTGTGAATTAAGTAAAGGAAGGTAATTTATTTTCATCATAGATTTGTTTAAGACTACGGTCAATGTTTTAGTAATAATAAGCTAGAGAGAGCTGAATTTTCATATTCAGTAATTAGTGAAAATCTGTCCAGACTGGAATGTACTCATGTTTATTAATGATGCTCATTAGAATAATAATAACCAGCATTCTTAGCAAGTTTTTTTTACATTAAAAACACAAATACATTACAAACACAAATACCTGTATTTTAATTAAATACAATCCTCTTTAATTTGATTTTACCAACTGGTATTTTGTAATTGTATTATAATGATATAATATAATTTGTATTGTCTATGCCCATCTCTGGGTCTGTGAGCCTTGCCACCCAGTCTCCAGCTGGAGTGGACTAGCTCATCCCCGTCCCTTGAGAAACCTCCCCACCATCAGTGCTTTGTCTGGGGGCTATTCCTTAAACACTGTCTATGACAGAAAAGACGGACCAAACGTCAGTATTTCCTTTTCAAATCCACATTACTACCAACACGAGAGGATAGCAGCTGTGGCTGCACTGAAGGAGCAGTGCGTTGTGGGTATCGCCAACCGCTTATTGTTTCGATGTGCAAATAAAGAGTCCCTGCAAGGCAAAAGACCGAATACAGGCTTATTCACTGCTCATTCAATGGCCTAGGCAGTCTGGGCTGCTATGACTAATAGCAATATAATCCTGTCAATTTTATACAATCAACCCCAATTGAGACAAATAATTTACAAACTAATTCATATCAAAGTGTAAACTTATATTTTTACAATTCCCCATTAGAGTGTACTTACTAAAATGTAGATTAGATAGACAATACGTAAACTAGTATCCCTTAAAAAAATGAGTGTCTTTCCTAATCTCCTCTTTGATGAGACAATGGGCATTGTCTAACCACCTGGTAAGCAAAACAGTAATCAGTGTAGAAACAATCTTGTTCACATTACAGGATCTGGTGTCCTGTTCTCCTAAGAGTTTAATGGGCCCCTTGACCCAGACGTCCATTACGGGGGATAATTTCACCGTTACACACCTGGCGCCCTGCTGACCTCTCCATCGAAAAGGCACGCTAATCAGCCCCCCCGGGAACCAAGCAGACGGTCAGGCAGAGAAAGTAGCTAGGACACCCCCCCCCACATGGACCGCACACATGAACGCCTTCATGACGACACACAAGGCTGGAGATTGAAGACAAACGTCAACTCAGTCACACAAACTGTATTAACACTGACCGGATTATACAGTGACGATTCCACTTCCTCCTGGGTGAAATCCTTAGTAAAGATTTTATTGTTGTATCTGTAACAGAGATTAGAGTAACGAAATCTAAGAAAGAATGCTTGGTAATTTTTTTGTGATACAGATATGAACCATATTGCTAAATGGAAACCAGACACAAATCAGTGCTTGGTTGTAATGATTTATTCCACATTTCTCACAGAAGGAAATGGAAATGTCACAGTGGTATGCCCATTTTATCCAATCGAAGTCTGATAATAAGGTAGCCTAGTGGGTAGGGCGTCAGTCTGGTGGACTTCCAAAGAGATAGTGAAAGAGGATTCTAAAAAGCTGGCAGAGCTGCGACAGAACTGTAGTTAAAAAAATACTTCAGGATGTGGCTACAAAGGTGTCCAGCAAAACACTCTAAACTTCACTACTACTGACTGCTTTATTCATGCCTGTTTTATGTTCATCCACAAACGTTTGATCATTGGGTCTGCTGACCGAGGACGACCTGTTTAAATCACACACCTACTGCATTGTTATTCACCTGTGGTGTCTTGAACGACGCAAGACAATGGCCCTAAATATATGAAATCCAGTATGGATTATATTCATATAGATTATAACAATACTTATTTTTTAACATGCAGATTTCACCATCTTAGCTTTCTATTAAATACAATTTTGTACACACTACAAGGATTTCGGCTCATTATTTCCTCATAACACGGTAATTACTTTCGACATGTAGACCTATACATTCCCACTCTGAGGGATAACACTCAACTGAAGGGAATTTAAGAAAAATCTAAACCGGCTAGTCCCAGATTTGAAGCCAAGTCACAACTTGTTGCAGGTCGAATTTGCTATACAGTTTGTTTCTATAACCTATAAAAAGTAGAAAAAAGCTCATACCAGAATGATCAGAGCGAAAGTAGCCAGACGAAATTTCGGACTGATTACAAATCCTGTGGGGTTAAACCGGACTTTTGGACGAAGCACTGGATAAATACATGGAAATTAAATTAAACTTGAAGAGACATCGATATTACTCCGATTGATCCTAGGAGAGAGTAAAACCAGCAGCGGCGCTCACGTCTCGAATAAATCCTGTTCTGGTTTGTCTACGGTCCGCTATGGACAATTTGCATATCAATGGCAGCTTCGCTCAAAGAGTTGAAATGGAGTGTTGATACCATCTTATTTGGAAAGAGGCGCAGTCGACGTCGGTTCTCCCATCTTGTAAGGCAGCAAAAACATTTCACTGGATCTTTTCAAGTAGTACATTTATAGTAGGCTAAAGTTAAGAGGCAATTATCGGTCTTTTCACTACTATGCCTAATATTCTATGAAATTCTTAAATTGACCTTTCGCCGGCCCCTCCCCCAAAACTGCCATTGTCCAATCACGCATCATAGCAACCGTTACAATGTGAGCAGGTCCGACAAAAATTGACTCCAAGCAGGACGGTAAAGCGGTGCGCCAACATCATTTGTAAATCGGACATTAGATATCCCGAGAGATTGTCTGGAGGAGTTGTGTTCTTTCCCTTCCCAAA
>JACXGM010025223.1:0-15401 GCA_016801145.1 Umbra pygmaea | reverse complement strand
TCCTAATTGCGCAGGGACAAGGCTTAAAATTGACATAGATTCACAAAATCATGGGTTCTGTAGCAATTAACTTTAGCATTTTGTGTATATCTGCCCGTCTTGTCTGTACACTGTGCCTTACACATTAAACAAAACAAAACAGAACCAAATAATGGGTTACTTGCATTTGTTCCAAAGGAAACAATTTCATAAAACCTTTTTGCAACTTTTTTTCTGTAACTTTATCCCATATCCTTTTCACTGTTCAGATGAGGTTGCTACATTTTTCTGTGGCCAACAGTTCATGTAGCGCATTTTAATGAAATGATCTTTGATTTCATTTGTCCTAATTGCGCAGGGACAAGCCTTAAAGTTAACATTGATCCACAGAATCATGGGTTCTGTATCAATTTACTGTAGTAATTTGTGTATATCTGTACTAGATTAGCAACAAACCAATTCTAACACTGCACACTCCAAACAGGAAATAAAGTTTGCCAGATACACAGACACATGATCCAGTGTACTCTAATAACCCCAACGAGTGGCATTTTATCAGAATATAGCATAGATCATCTGCTTAGAAATATAGGAAATATTGGTCTACTAAATAAAAGTATATTACATTAATTATGAATTTATCTTGTCTTTGTTTAAAACAAATTGTAGTCTATACATAATAAAACATTTTATATGTTCTATAATGTCTGACACATTAAAAAGCTCATACTTTTGGATAGTCATTTTGGAAAGCGGAGCCCAAAGTATAATGTTGGCGAGGCAAATGTCAGGAATATCGAGGTGGGAGCTACAAGTTCTGTGGTACATCACCGTTGTAAATATCCCATTAACATTGATTGAGTAAATGGGCAAAAATGCTCTGCGTTGACGACAGCACCTTTTAATGACAAAAAATTTGGTACAGAGCTTCAGAGCGACATGCCAAACCATCACCAAAAGTTTAATGTTGAAAGCATTTACTACGGAAAAGATATTGTAATCACAATTGACCCAGTTAAATGTATTGAGTTATTGTCCAAAACAAATAAACGTTGATTAAAGTGCCCCCTAATGGCCGATCTACCCCAAATTTGGTATAGAACATCACAGGGGGACATTGAACAATAATCTCAGGTTTTTTGATGATAGCATTTAATTTGGCAACAATATAATAAAGTTCATATTTCGTAGCTTGGTACAAAAATTTGTTTGTTCGTCAATTGCGCATAGTTTAACGTAGCAAAATTCTTTTGATAACTTTTGGTCAGGTCCGTCTGGAGATGCTAGGTACCAAGTTTTGTGTAGATCGGTTGTACAGTCTAGGACAAGTTCAAAATAGTTGTTTTACGCATGGCGCGATATTGTGAAAAATATTGTTATCAGAAATGGGCGTGTCCTATATCATTAGATTCAACTTAATTCAATGAACACATAGATATAAAAGTTTATATTGTGCAATGTGGAATGTGGAAGTTATAGGTAAAAACGCATTTGACATCATTATAGCGCCACCTAGTGGCCCACATGTGTAATTTTTTAAATGTGAGTGCCAGTAGCCATTGCACATCTACACTGTAAATTTAAATTTACTCACATTAATGGAAGTAGTAAATCCTAAAATTTGCCTAAACACATGAATATTGATTAAAGCGCCCCCTAATGGCCGATCTTCAACAAATTTGGTACCGAACATCGTGGTGGGACATTGAACAACAATCTCAGGTTTTTTGAAGATAGCATTTAATTTGGAAGCAATATACTAAAGTTCATATTTCATAGCTAGCTACGAAAATATTTTTGTTTGTCAATTGCGCATAGTTTAACGAAACAAAATTATTTTGATAACTTTTGGTCAGGTCCGTCTGGAGATGCTAGGTACCAAGTTTCGTGTAGATCGGTTGCACGGTCTAGGACGAGTTCAAAAACATTGGTTTGCAGATTGTGCAAAATTGTGAAAAATCTTGTTATCAAAAATGGGCGTGTCCTATATCATCAGATTCAGCTCAGTTCGAGGTAGACTTGGATATAAGGATTTCTATTGTGCAATGTGTAATGTGGGAGTTATGGGCACAAAACACGTTTCTTACCATTATAACGCCACCTAGTGGTCCACATGTGTAATTTTTGGTATGTGAGGTCAGTTAACCATTGCGCATGTACACTGTAAATTTGAAGATACTCACATTAGTACAAGGGGTAGATCCAAAACTGGGTCCCATAGGCCACGCCTCTTTTGACGAATCAGTACCCCACTGTAGGGGTGGCCTCAAGAGTGGCCCTAGATGGTAGCCTCAAAATTTGGTAAACATCGGATGAGCCGTTGATGAGATTTTAATAACATTTGTTGGGGAGCCTCAGATGGTCATGTCAAACAAGAATCTAAAGTTTTAAAATTATAGCTTTTTTTTGGGCAAGATATGGCAAAGTTTATACTTAAGTAGCTAACTACACAAATTTATTTTTGCACAATTTACGCAATTTTCATCCGATAAAAATTATTTTGATAACTTTTTGTCACGTCAGTCTGGTGATCATACATACCATATTTCGTGCAGATCGGACACACGGTCTAGGAGGAGTTAGAAAAAGTAGGTTTACGATAAATTGCAATTTTTCACGCATAAAATGGGCGTGGCCTATGTCACAAGATTTAGATGAACTCAGGGAACGCGTGGATATGTGTATCTTCTATGTGTGATTTAGGGTTTGGGTGTTATAAGGGCAAACGCGTTTTTTCTGCTATAGCGCCACCTAGTGGGGGAAGTGGCTGAATTTTTCTGTCTGAGGTCCCAGCGGTGATCGGGACCAGTCCTGAAAATGGCACCCCCACGATCATGTACGGTTTAGGCTGTAGTAACGGTTTTACCGGAAGAATAATAATCCTTAGGAAAACAATAGGGTTCACAGCCCTGCTGGCTTGGACCCCTAATAATAGCCCATCCGCGCATCTCTACTAGACCCAACAATATAGATGAGCTGAAGGCCACTACCAAAGCATCCTGTGCTTCCATAACACCTCAGCAGTGCCATAGGCTGATTGCCTCCAAGCCACATTGATGCAGTTACTCATGCAAAAGGAACCCCGACCAAGTATTGAGTGCATGAATACATTTCAGAAGGCCCACATTTCTATATTATAAATTCTTTATTCTAATATTTTGAGATACTGGATTTTTTTATTTCTATATGCTGTAAACTGTAAGTATCAACATTGAAACAAAAGAAGGCTTGTAAATATGTCACTTAATGTGTAATGAATCTAGTATATGAAGGTGTCCCATTTTGAATTAAATTATGGAAAAAATAATTTCCACAATATATACATTTTTTCAGATGCAGTTGTACTTGAAAATGCAAGCCTCAAAGTCATTCTTCCTCTTTTACTAGTCATAATGAGATTGGAGGGAGCGATAGCGTCAGATGGGTGTTAGATGGCTCAGTGGTTAGGGAGTCAGACTTGTAGTTGGAAGGTTGCCGGTTCCATTCCCGACTGCCAAATGTCATTGTGTCCTTGGGCAAAATACTTAACTCTAAGTTGTTCTAGGGGGATATGCCTGTATCCCTTTGTACTTTGGATAAAAGCATCTGCTAAATGATTAAATTGTACAAAATGTCAATTGTAGATAGGAGAATCAACTAAGTCTGTGTACTGGTGAATGGATAGAACAAATATGAAAAAAAAATACAGTATTTTATTTTGATACATGTTGTGGCTGCTTTTTGATAGTTTAATTTGATTCAATTAAAATTAAGGTATTTTGGATTTTATTTAAAAAAAAACATTTAGATGTATCTTTGCCCATCCCTGATCTGTGTGCACAATTATTAGGCAAGTCAGTATTTGGACCATATCATCATTGTTATACATGTGCTCCAAATGCAACTGTATAACCTGGAATGCCTATGGGATTTAAGCATATCAGGTGATGTCCATTTGTGTAATGTGGGAGGGTGTGGCCTAAAAAGATCAACATCGTATATCAAGGTGTGCATAATTATTAGGCAGCTTCTGTTCCTCAGACAAAATGGGCCAAAAATTGATTTAACTGACTCAGTAAAGTCAAATATTTTAGTCTTTCAGAGGGATGCAGCACTCTTGAAATTGCTAAGATTTTGGGGCGTGATCACAGAACCATCAAATGTTTTGTTGCAACTAGTCAACAGGGTCGCAAACAGAGATGCCACAAGTTAGTGTAATAGATTACTTTCCTGGGTTGGGCAGAGGTGGGATGTGTTGGTTGTTTGGAGGGTGGGGGGGGGGTGGTTGGATCATTGTTAAAGGGTAGGGGGTATTCATAGTTTTCTATGCTTTGCTCTCTGGAAATTTCTACTAAAATATATAATATACGTATATATATAAATGTATATATGTATATGTATATGTCTATATATATATATATATATATATATATATATATATATATATATATATATATATATATATATATATATATATATGTATATTTATATATATACACTCACCTAAAGGATTATTAGGATCACGATACTAATACTGTGTTTGACCCCCTTTCGCCTTCAGAACTGCCTTAATTCTACGTGGCATTGATTCAACAAGGTGCTGAAAGCATTCTTTAGGAATGTTTGCCGATATTGATAGGATAGCATCTTGCAGTTGCTGGAGATTTGTGGGATGCACATCCAGGGCACGAAGCTCCCGTTCCACCAAATCCCAAAGATGCTCTATTGGGTTGAGATCTGGTGACTGTGGGGGCTATTTTAGTACAGTGAACTCATTGTGATGTTCAAGAAAGCAATTTGAAATGATTCAAGCTTTGTGACATGGTGCATTATCCTGCTGGAAGTAGCCGTCAGAGGATGGGTACATGGTGGCCATAAAGGGATGGACATGGTCAGAAACAATGCTCAGGTAGGCCGTGGCATTTAAACGATGCCCAAATGGCACTAAGGGGCCTAAAGTGTGCCAAGAAAACATCCCCCAAACCATTACACCACCACCACCACCAGCCTGCACAGTGGTAACAAGGCATGATGGATCCATGTTCTCATTCGGTTTACGCCAAATTCTGACTCTACCATCTGAATGTCTCAACAGAAATCGAGACTCATCAGACCAGGCAACATTTTGCCAGTCTTCAACTGTCCAATTTTGGTGTGCTCTTGCAAATTGTAGACTCTTTTCCTATTTGTAGTGGAGATGAGTGATACCCGGTGGGGTCTTCTGCTGTTGTAGCCCATCCGCCTCAAGGTTGTGCATGTTGTGGCTTCACAAATGCTTTGCTGCATACCTTGGTTGTAACGAGTGGTTATTTCAGTCAAAGTTGCCCTTTTATCAGCTTGAAGCATTCGGCCCATTCTCCTCTGACCTCTAGCATCAACAAGGCATTTTCGCCCACAGGACTGCCACATACTGGATGTTTTTCCCATTTCACACCACTCTTTGTAAACCCACGAAATGGTTGTGCGTGAAATTCCCAGTACCTGACCAGATTGTGAAATACTCATACCGGCCCGTCTGGCACCAACAACCATGCCACACTCAAAATTACTTAAATCACCTTTCTTTCCCATTCTGACATTCAGTTTGGAGTTCAGGAGATTATCTTGACCAGGACCACACCCCTAAATGCATTGAAGCAACTGTCATGTGATTGGTTGAGTAAATCATGCATTAAGGAGAAATTGAACGGGTGTTCCTAATAATCCTTTAGGTGAGTGTATATATTACATGAACGGGAGCCTGAGTGAATATGAAAATTGATAGTTATTTAAATTATTTAACGAAGTTATGCAACAACAAATCCCAAAGTGTGAAGAAATTTAGACTAAATGACTGCAACCAAGTGCTGTAGTTATTAAACAGTTTTCTAGAGTTACACGGAGGAATGTTGGCCCACTGCTCCAATGCAAAACTGCTTTAACCGAATTAAATTTGTATTTATTTTGAATTCTCTTTTTTTTATTATTTCTTTGTATTGTCAGGACAGAAGGAAGCAGAAGCGAGGGAGACGGGTATGGGAAGACAGAGAATAAGGGCACAGACAGTCGGCCGAGCCGGGGCTCAAACCCCCGTTGCCAGGGAGCATATTAAGCCCGGAGTCGGGAGCTTAGACCGCTACACCAACTCCGGCACGGTTTGTGGGTCTTGAAGTCGTTTTTTGTCATCTTAATGGGTTTTAGGTCTGGACTTTGACTAGTCCATTCTGATGTAAACTTGTTATGTAACTCAGACTGCACATTATTTTGTAGATTTCTCCGATACATTTATAAATGTATGTCCTGATACAGCAAAGCACACCCAAACCATGACACTGTCATCATCATGCTTAGCTGTTATTCTGTCATGGTTAGGTAAGGAGTGAGGGGTTACTTGCAGAGATCTGAAGCAAATAGGGTTTACTGGGAAATTTCTTCCAGTTAGAATAAACATACACCTTGTATGAAAGAAAAGGGTGGCATATACAGCACGGCCACAAAGACAGCTTTAGTGCAACAGCGGATGGAACAAATGACCTAGTACTCAGTACCACATCAAATGGCAGGAATCAAACATCTACCAATAGCGGTCTACATAATTGGTACAGGTCTACATAAGAATACCTAATAATAGTCTATATAACAGATCTAACACGGACAACAGGATTAATCACCCACATCACCCTCCTCAACTGGAGGATATGCAACACAAATAGGCACAGCTGAAACTGGTTGCTGCTGATGAGAGGGTGTGGGTAAGAGAGGAGAGGGGTGACGTCAGAAAGCAAGAGATTCCGACCACCTGATCCTGTTCACGCCAGTGGGGGGAGCTCCAGGATCTTCAATGCTGACAGTACCCCCCCGACACGCAGCCCCTCGTCGCAACGCACCCTGCCCGGGGGACAACCCCGAGGGCGCAAAGCTGGACGATCCGGCCACCGCAGGTGGAAATCGTGCAGGAGTGACAGGTCCAACACATCCCAAGCCAGAACCCTGCACCGCCCCTCAGGGCCATACCCCTCCCAATCCACAAGGTACTTGAGGCCAACCCTCCACCATCTCAAATCTAGGATGGACCTCAACGAGTAGGCCTGGTCACCCTCGATCTCCAACAGCAGAGGCGGGGTCTCCAGCACCCTGTCCTCATGGAGAGGGCCTGACACCACCGGCCTGAGAAGAGAGACGTGAAACACAGGGTTAATACACATGGTGGAAGGCAAACGCAACCTGTATGACACATCATTAACCCCTCCCCAGGACTTCAAAGGGCCCCACAAAGCACGGCGCAAGCTTCCGGCAGGGCGGACGAAAGGAACAGGTACCGGAACAAGAGCCAGACCCTGTCCCTTGGGTGGTACAAAGGCGTGGCCCCACGGCAGCGATCGGCCTGAACCTTGTGACGGACAGCCCTCTGCGTCTAAACAAATCGTCCACAGCAGGCTCCTGGTTCTGGCTCAGATCCCACGGCGCCAGGACCGGCTGATACCCCAACACACATTTGAAGGGAGTGAGCCCAGTGGAGGAGTGTGGCAACAAATTTTGAGCATACTCTGCCCACGCAAGTGATTTTGCCCACTCCCCCAGCTGGTCCGGACAGTACGTCCTTCCTGATTAACCCGCTCTACCTGCTTATTCGCTTCAAAGGGGAACCCGAAGATGAGACTGACTGCGACCCCCAACATCTCCATAAATGCTCTCCATACACGAGAGGTAAACTAGGGACCACGGTCAGAGACAATATCCTCCAGGACCCCGTAATGCCGGAAGAATGCGTAAAAAGTGCTTCCGCGGTCTGTAGGGCCGTGGGCACCCCAGGGAGAGGCAGGCCTTCGAGAACCTATCCACAACAACCAAGATCCCAGTGTTCCCCTCGGAGGGGATCAGTTAGAAAGTCTATGGATAAATGTGACCAAGGTTGTTGTGGAATAGGTAGAGGCATTAATTTGCAGAAAGGTGCCTCTGCGTTTTACTCTGGGCACAGTTCGTGCACCCTCGTGCCAGTACCTCCATGCCTTAAGGGCACTGACAATGGCAAACAGCTCACGATTGCCGATGTCGTAGTTGCGCTCTGGAGGTGTCAGCTTCCGGAATAGAATGCACAGGGACGTAGCTTCGCAGGGGCTGCTGACCTCTGCAAAAACACCACCCCGATTCTGCTCTCAGAAGCATGCACCTCTACTACGAACTGCAACGTTGGGTCAGGGTGCACCAAAACAGGAGCAGATGAGAACAGGGCCTTCAGTGAGATGAAGGCCCTGTTCGCCTGCTCGGCCCACCCTTAAGCAGGGACCTGATCGGAGCTGCAACCTTGACATATCCACGTATGAACCGACGGTAATAGTTGGCAAAACCTATGGATCGCTGTACTGCTTTAACTGAAGTTGGAGTCGGCCAGTTATGCACAGCTTCAAAGCGATCCACCTCCATCTCCACCCCAGTCGAGGATATGCGGTAAACTAAGAAGGAGATGGTATGTTGAAAAAACACACATTTTTCTGCCTTTACGTATTGATCATGCTCCAACAGTCTCCCAAGCACTTGCGGACCACAGATATGAGTTGGTCGCATGTGACTGTGTACACCAGGATGTCATCAATATACACAACCACTCCGCTCCCCCACATGTCCCGAAAGATGTCATTTACAATAGCTTGGAATACTGATGGAGCATTCATCAGACTGTAGGACATGACCAAATATTCATAGTGGCCTTTCGTGGTACTGAAAGCTGTTTTATACTCATTTCGCTCTCGGATGCGCACGAGATTGTAGGCACTTTTCAGGTCCAATATTGTTAGTGCACACCATGCATAGATTCAATGACTGAGGAAGTGTAGCATTCATTGATGTTGTTTAATAACCTATGCATGGACGTAGACCCCGTTTTTCTTCTTTATTGGCGCAGTGATTCCGAGACATATGTTTCCATAGCCTCGGACTCAGCATATGACAAAGGGTTTACATGACTCCTAGGCAGTACAGCTCCTGGTCGAGGGTCAATTGCACAATCCCAGGGTTGATGGGGAGGTAATTTGGATGCCTTGGTTTTTGAAAAGGCATGTGCGAGGTCCGAATATTCAATAGGAATGGGATTGTCGGAGGCACTGTTTGGACTTTCCACCGTGGTGGCCCTTAGTAAAACCAGAACACACCTTCCCAGACACTCCTGCGACAATCCCTCGATAGACCTATGACACCAGGAAACAGTGGGATCATGAATAGATAACCAGGGTTGCCCTAGCACTATGGGACAAGTGGGCATATCTTAAAAGGAGATGGTTTCGGTGTGAACACATGTGCACATCTATGGTTCTATGACTAACCACACCAGTCCCTATGGGTCTGCTGTCCAGGGCCTGGACTGGCAGGGTTCTCTCTAATGCAATAAGGGGAATGCCTAGGTCTTGACATACCTTCCTATCTATAAAGTTACCCACTGCCCCAGAATCTACTATGGCCTTAAGCGGGTTGCAACTAGGGAAGTGTAAAAACTGTGCAGTGACACGAAACTGTGAAGGAAACTGAGGTGAAATGGTAGGTACCTGGGATGGTGCACGTGTGCCTGTGTCGCCGCTCCCAGGACATGACAGGCATTGGTAGCAATTGGCCGGAACGTGCCCCGTCTACCACAGTAGGTGCACAGCACCCAATGCCTGCCGGGTCCCCTCTCTGTCTCCTGGAGTCCCGTGTTATCCATGTCCATGGGCACAGGACCACCCTCAGAACTGGACACTGGCCTGGGCGAAACTACCGTACTGCTTCCGGCGCATCCTCTTGCCTGCAGGAGGCTGTCCAAATGGATAGCCGGGTCCACCAGGGCATCAAACCCTAACGTGGCCTACCGGCAGGCCATCTCTCTTCAGACATCCTCCCGCAGGCCGCACCGGAAGTTATTGATAAGTGCTCTATCGTTCCACCCAGAGCTAGCCGCCAGGGTCTGAAACTCTAGGACATATTCCCTAGCGGTCCTGCACCCCTGTTGAAGGTGATACAGACAATCGCCCATGTCCCTGCCCTCTAGATGGTTGTCGACCACAGAGCTGAACAGGAATGTGAACACATCGTCATGGATGATAGGGTTCCTGTCTCTCCAGACTGCATTTGCCCACTCCAACGCGCGCCCGGCGAGACAGGATATTAAAGCCGACACCTTGTCCATGTCGGAAGCGCCAGGAGCGAAAGTCGAGAGATACAGACCCAATTCGAGGAGAAACCCCTGGCACCGTGACGCTGTCCAATCATAGTCCTTCGGGAGAGACAGGTGGACTGAAGCAGGGACGAGATGGTCACTGGGTCCTCCAGAGGGTCCTGCAGGTGGACTGCGCGCAGGCATGGTAGGTCCTGTGGCCAGGTGTTGCTCCATACCGGAGATTTTCTGTAACACCTGTTCCACGGCGGGCCAACATGGCCTGCTGTTCGGCCAGTCTGGTTTCAGTGCTGGCAGACTGTGCTTGCGCTGCTGACTCAATTTAAATGGTGGGTGATTTTGTCAGGGTTAGGTAACGAGTGAGGAGTCACCTGCAGAAATCTGAAGCAAATAGGATTTACTGGGAAATGTCTTCCAGTTATTATACACTTTGTATAAAAGAAAAGGGTGGCATATACAGCACGGCCACAAACACAGCTTTAGTGTAACAGCGGATGGAATAAACAACTAGTACTCCGTACCACATCAAATGGCAGGAATCAAACATCTACCAATAACGGTCTACGTAATTAGTACAGGTCTACATAAGAATACATACTAATTGTCTACATACCAGGTCTAACACGGACAACAGGAACAAACACCAACAACACCCTCCTCAACTGGTGGAGTATATATGCAACACAAATAGGCACAGCTGGAACTGGTTGTTGCTGATGAAAGTGTGTGGGTAAGAGAGGAGAGCGGTGATGTCAGAAGGCAGGAGATTCCGACCGCCTGATCCTGTTCTCGCCAGTGGGGAGAGCTCCAAGATCTTCAATGCTGACATGTTCTTTGGTCCTCAATGTGGAATGCAGTGTTCCACAACTCTTGTCGATCATCCTGTTGTGCTTTGTGGCAAATTTGAGATTAGCTATGTTATTCTTAATATGCTTAAGTTCTGTTCTCATGAATCCTATTTTAGCTCAGGTAATTTCTGATTGTGGAGTCATGAATACTGACCTTAGCTAAAGCAAGAGAGACCTGCAGAAAATGGAAATTGTTCTATGGTTATTCGTGGCTGACTGGATGATTTTACGCATTGCACTTGGAGAGATTCTTGGGAAGATTTACTGCTGTCCCAAACTTTCTCCATTTGCACTGAAAGACTCTGACTGTTGTTGTGTAGAGACCCAAAGCTTTAAGGAATGTCTTTGTAACACTTTCCAGACTGATATACAGTAAATCATCACCTGTTTCTGAGGAATTCTGATCATTACAAAATGTCATTACAAAACCAGAGAGAAAATGTTGGTGTTTTTACTATATCCTGTGTTTTTATTACATAATTTATTATTAATTATTTAAAGGTTTTCCTAATCGTCTGCAGGCTGTGTTACTGCTAGCCCAACATTTTACAACTTGGCAGAGGTGAACCTTTTTTTTCCCTTCCTTGGTGTAGTATAACAAGTGGTATAACATGTTTGCACTGCTGCACTTCAGGGTACTGAGTGTATTTCGGACTGCTTTCCTGGAGGCGGTTATTCCCCAATAAATACACAACTAGAGCCAGAGGAATTTTGTGGACACAAAATCTCCTTAAGCCTGTTACTGATACCGGCATTGAATTCATCATTTAAATCCAGCCACATAGTGTTAAAACGTTTTCATGGCTACTAAATCCTTTCCACTCAATCTACCGACAGACAGCAGCTGGGATAGTGTTGATTTTTACATATTCTCTTATTTTGTTTGATTTGTTGCACTATGATGTAGCTAGTCAATCTAGCCTATGGTAAGATGGACTGACTCTTGTTTTGTCACTAAATGCCCAATCATTGTGATGGGAACTTAGGGAGTTGCATTGTAAGACTTCAGTTTCCATACATCCGGTGTAAGAAAAGCTTACACCTTGGAGGCAGTATGTTCAGAAAACATGCTTGTGGAAAGCATAGTTTGAACATCAACATCACCATATTTGTATATAATATTTGACATTTATACGGCAATAACCGCTAGTTGTATCTGTGGGGAAAGTGTCCCGGGTTCTTCGAAATGTGACAATGGACATGTAAAAATTTCACCGATTTATAATATAAACAATATATATGTGATATGTAGACTTAATACTTTTTGTTTTGTTTTAAATCTATTTTTTGCAGTTTTGTTTTATTGGACAGGAAAGTGGTGAAAAATAGTGGAGAATATTTAATGAAATTGCATGAGTGTCAGATTCAAATACATGCTGCAGCAGCACGTGTGCTCTGGAGGCAGAAGCTTTAGACCGCTCAACTCTTATCTATGATTTGATTGTTTGTTCGTCTGAGTAAATGTATTTTTTGCTGTTGGAATTCTGATTTAGTGTATGTTGAGTGTCTGGACAAAAGTAGTTAGCTGGAGTTGTCTTTTTCATATGTCTGTATGTGGTCCAGAGTTTATTTATCTAATTTATCTGCTTCTGCTCTGTGAGATTTTAGGTCAATGTTTTCTTGCCTTTCATTATGACTCCGTTAGCCATAATTAATTACAACACTTCTGTGTATGAATCCCTTGCTTTTTAGTTTGTCTCAGTTTCGAGGAACTGCACTGATTACTTTTATCTGTTCCTGTTTTCCTGGGGTGTAGTTATGAGTCTGTACGCATGTTAAATGCTTTTGTCATCCATCACCTTGGGTAATACCCTCTTTGTCTTTGGTAAAACCATACAGCTTTTTTAAATGTGGGTGTTCCTAATAATCCTTTAGGTGCGTGTATATCAACAACATACTTCAACCCCCTTAGACCTTGAAGGGTTCATTATATTTGAATGACTTCATCCATATGCACTGTTGTCTTGATTCACAGGTGAAAGCGAGTAGGCTAAATGATCCTAAAACAAACAGTAGTGAGTACATTCTGAGAAGTCAAATACAAATAAATGATGTTACATAGCCTACCCCTGCTCTAGTTGAAACTTGTGTTTTTCAACAAGCTCTTTCGAAGTGTGCACGAACGAATACATTACTGAGACCGACCCACAATTAGCATTGCCTGAAATTTGAATTGGAATTGTGTGTTGTGGTCAGATTAAACACATTTAAAATTTTTGACCATGCACACCGTTAGTGCGTTTGGTGAAAAACTGGGACTGCATGCAAGAAAAAGCACCTACAGCAAAAGTATGGTGGTGGATCATTGAGGGCCAATACTATTTGACTTTATATGTGAAAGATAGAAATAGTATTTTGTTCAAATATTACTGGTATTTAAAATCCATTATGTTGAAATCCATGATATGTGAAACATTACAGAGTTTTTCTAACCTTTAAGTCGGAGATGCATTGGTGCTCTTAAAGCACAAACGATATGGGATTTTTGTATCCAAAACGATTCTGAATTTTTTGGTGAAACCTCAATAACAATATTTTTGCAGATTTTTCCATTAATATAGCTTGAATTAAAACATACTGTTTCTGCATGCATGGTGCTTACATGTGACTTCAATGTTGTGACTGCTATATTCTTACTTTAACTTAATTAACTTTCAAATAATTGTTAAAAATGTATGAAACAGGTATGCAAATCAGTGAGCTTATTAACAACTCCTTACACTGATGTAACTACTTTCTCAGTAGTTTCTCTGTTCTTTAAAAAGTTAAAAGTGCCAGTTATCAATCGATAACTCAAATGATCAATCACTACTGTAATTCCAGCAAAAAAGTAGCTTTCACACTAATTGAACTGCCTTGCGTTAGCTCAGATTTCACCTTAGAAGCAGTTAGTTCTCTTGCCGCAAAAAATATTGTCGAAATGCACAAACTAATGTGATGGACAGCATGCAGTTAAGATGACTAAGCATACCACCGCTTTTATACCACACCCCATTGTGCCTTCCTACTTATTTATAAACAAGGTAGTTTGAATTTTAAATGCTGATTGGCTCATAGCTGTGGTATTTTAGAATGAATGCTTATTGGCTCATAGCTGTGGTATTTTAGACTGAATGCTTATTGGTTCATAGCTGCAGTATTTTTCGACAAATGCTGATTGGCTCATAGTTGTGGTATTTGAAACCAAATCAGTAACAAAAACTGCAAAATGATTTGATGTATCAAGGAAAACATGACAGCCTGTGCCAAACATGAGCAAATTGCATCGTCAAAGAGGAACAGTGCATCAGTAAAGAGCAACTGCACTGTTCCCCGTGTGCATCAAAGATCCTTGGCCACCCATGATCATATCAACGGTTCACCGCTTTTTCTTCCTTCGACCACTTTTGATAGGTACTGACCACTGCAGGCCTGGAACACCCCACAAGAGCTGCAGTTTTGGAGATGCTCTGACCATGTCGTCTAGCCATCACAATTTAGCTTTTATCAAAGTCCTTCAAATCGTTGCGCTTGCCCATTTCTAAATCAACTTTGAGGACAAAATTAAGTAGCAGGAGAAATGAGAATGTGTAAGGAACCTTAGTGGCCATGCCCTATTGCTCTGGGTAATGTAGTCTATTTCCTCCTGTAACTCAGCTTTATGGGGAATATCATGAGCACCCGGGGGGGTCTGTCCGAAGAGAGGCGACTCGACTGCTGACTGAGAGACAGTGGAAGAAGCATGGCCACGATCCACAGCCACAGCATCCCCCACATGGACAACACAGCAGGCACAGGGGCTCAAATCCCCCGGATGACGCTGGACATGAACACGTGCCTATGGAGGAAGGCCAGTCTTCGCCTGTAAAGAAACGGTGCTCCTATTCAAAGTGCAAAGGTAAAAAAAATGCATAGTTAAATTTATTCTAATCTTGTTCATGGGAAACTGTGTTCCATTCCTTTTTAAACTGCTATCTAGTGTTCTAACAGTTTTACATTACATTATTTACAATGCAGTTCTTTAACAACATAAATTAAATTGTTGACTGTTGTATTTGAGTGCCCTGTAAAGAACTGGGGTACTGTCGCCAGTCAGTGTTTCAGTGCTATTTGTAATGTTAAGAAGAGACACACTGCGCACAATTTTTTTAACCAGTATTTTATCTTTTCTAGTCCTTTGCTAAGTGGGTAGCAACTCTCTGTGATATAGTGGAGGTGGAAAATATGTTTATTGTACTCAGTGGTGTAAAAAGTACTTGAATTCCATACTTAAGTAAAAGTACAGATATCGATGTTAAAAGTGACTTTAGTAAAAGTAAAAGTCACCCATAAGAAAACTACTTAAGTAAAAGTCTTAAAGTAGCTCATCTTAAATGTACTTAAGTATCAAAAGTATTTATCTGGTGTTAAAATGTACTCAAAAGTATCAAAAGTAAAAGTACAAAAGTACAAAGAGCGGAAAAGATACAGAAATTGTTTTCTTTCTCGCTCCA